>VZTL01073373.1:0-35963 GCA_013400535.1 Scopus umbretta | reverse complement strand
GGATAAGGTTCTCATTGTATAGTGAGAAAACAACTGCTCCCTTTTCAGCTTCTCTGTTAACAATTTTCTAGATCTCTTTCATGTCTAATATCTTATACCTATATACCTGTTTTCCCAACTCTCCCTCTCTACTAGTGTCGTCTTGTTTGGAGGACAGGCTATTGGTCCATACCTCTACTCATCCCTTTGACTGTCTCTGTACATATTCAAAGTAAACAATGTGATTTTTATGAAAAGGGCAATGAGGCTTTGCGTGCGCTATTTAAGTTGCAAGTACACCAGGAGATTATGCAGTGGCATAGCGTTTGGAATGGCCCAAAGATCAATAAAACAAAAGGAGCATTCACATCACCTGCCCAGTCAGTGATTTGTATGTATTGAAGCTAGGCTTAGTTTTGTTTTGAACGCTACAGAGAGGAAATAGATCTCATAATGTGAAGGTTGGTTAGTTGCGGTAATAGTATCAAAATAAATGGGAAAATGTAGGATAAATGTTAGAAAAAATGTCTTTAGTTATGTAATAATCTGGAATTCTTCTTGGAGAGATAATGGAAGCCTCCTTTCAGGAGACGTTTTTTAAAAATGCAGTAACCAGATGATAAAGGAAATCCTGCACTGGCAGGCTTGGACTAATAAATCTCTTCCATCCTGATTGTGTCTATTCTGTTGTTGGTTTATTTCATGCACGTCAGAAAGACTAGCTGGATGTGGAAAACAATGTTTTTCATGACGATATACTTAATTAGCACACGTGCAGTGGGCATTTGTTTATCCAAATGGGAGTACGAGTGAGCTTGAATGTTCTTTTGAATGCTTCTAACAGGTGACTCTTTAGACCAAAACCAAGCTTTGTGGCTCCAGTTATCACATGGAAAATTAAATTGGTGGGCCTGAACACAATGACTCGAAAAGCACAGAATTACATTGTCTGCATGCTACAATTTCAAGGTATAGTTTCTAAATTTTAGTTGCTGGAATTAAGTCTGAATTGTAAATATCCTATGTAAAACAATCTAATAAAATTGTAAATTTTAACCGCAAGTGACTGACACATTTTCTATGACAAAGCCAGAAGAAAAAAAGAGAATGTAATCCAACCGTCCTTCCTTATGTATATATATTTTTAGCAATTAATCAGGTAGATTGAATGGGAAAAAAGGGAGTAAGGGATAAAGAAGGGAGAGGTGAAGTTCACCCACTGTGCCTGGTTATTGCAAAAATGACTTCACAAAATTTTCCCTAACACTAAATTATTCAGTACTTCAAGTTGTCTAGTGGCATATCCTAAATCATATTTCTCTCTCTGAGTTTATGGAGATATGAAAGGAATGCCATCTGTGGCTGCTAAATCTGAACCATTGTATACATTGCTTAATTCTTCCAGTAGAATGAATGCTGTAGTTGAGACAAAAATATGTAAAACGTAATTAATACTAAGGATGAAAAACATTTCTCTAGATTTCTTTTTTCCCCCCATGCTTTAAATAACCATTGTGTCTCTACATAAATAAATAGACTTTTTACTTGCTTATATCAGTAGATAAAAGGTAACTTTACATGTAAAGAGAAAAAGGTGCTGTGAGGAACTACTTAACCTTGTGCAAGTGAAAACAGACAGAAGGCATAAGTGCTTGCTGCCACTGCAAAGATGATATCATTTTCCCTTGGAAATAGCCGAGTGGCTTGGATGTGTTGCTTACGCTACAAAAGTGTGTGGTTTTAACTCTCAGGCTCTGTATAGACACAATTATGTTGAATAAAATGTAGGAACTGATCATAGGATATGTCATATCATATAATAACAGAACTATTAAGAGAGTTGCCTTTTACATGAAACCTGAAGAAAATAGGGATTCACATTTTTTAAAGCTGAGGTTTGATGTGTAGTTTTTTCCTTCAGCTTGAAGTATTGTTTTGATTTTAAAAAAGCAAGAGAGATGCTTTTTAAAAGGGACTCTTAATCTTCCAAGCTAGTAAACTAAAATGACAGCAGCTATAAATTATAAATCACTTTATTTGTAAAATATTCATTGTTTTCATCCACTTTATATTCTATAAGTACATAAACAAAGTACACAATGAAGGATTTACCTTCCTGCTTAGAATTTATTTAACTCTTACGAAAGTTATATCAGAGATATCCAGATGATTTTTCATATGGGAAGGATTATGCTGCTCTGAATACTTCGGAGAGATCACAGCCAACTTTTTATGTAACATTTTCTGACTGTTGCGAATTTTGAAAATATTCTATGATTTGTCAATCATAAGCTGTAGATTTAAAATGCATGTTTGAAAGGCAAAATTTATTGGGCAGAGTCTTATGGTTTGTGAGCATGTTTATCACATGTCCTAAACAAGCAAAAATTAAAAAGAAACATTCTGGAATTACTAGAAAACAGATTTTTTTTTTTTTTTTGATATGACATTATACAGATTCTCAAGTTAGAAAAGTGTTGTTTCAGTGCTCTGCAGATACTTGAGAAGAATCTTTACTAAGTTTCTTGCAGATTGTGATAGAAGTATTTTAAACAAAAACATTATAAATATTTCTATTAACTTCTTAATGCTCAGTGATTAGGAACCTAGCGTTAGTGTTCTTTAAAAAAGTTTATTAATACTTCTGTCCAAGTTGTTCAGTACTACAGGGTCATCATATGGCATTAGCAAGTAATTCAGAATTGAATTTTTGTATTTGAAGCTAGTTGGGAAATGGAAGGGTTCACTCAGAAAATGAAATCTTTGCAAAAGTGTTAATGACCCACAAAATGCAACTTAATACAGTTGCACTGTATGTTGGTTCAGTCCAGAACTGTTGCCAGTTGAGAGACGGTGCTTGCTACACCACATTGTACCTATTTTGGCAACTGCTTCCTTGCCCCCTCACCTGCTTTTCAAGCAACAAAAAGCCTGACCCACAAAACCTGAACAAAAAAAACCCCAGCAAACTCTCCCCAAAGTGGTGGAATATACTGGATATTGATCCAGACTCTCTACAATTTAAAAAGTATGTGTGAGATATTTGCTTTCTCTTTTTTAACATAGACATTTTCGCCTTAGTTCTCTGACACACGTTCAAGATCACTACTGTTGAATTTTTGTGCAGGATTTTACTGCAAATACCTTATGGATGTCTATTACAGAGAATCCTAAGGGATCTTGCTGGCATTTCCTTAACCTTTTCATTTTAATGGCTTCACTTCTTTGGAGGCTTTCAAAAGATTATAGCCTAAATTAATAGTATCATCCTGAGCATGTTTTGCTTGTACTGACTTTGGTGACTTTCAGTATCAGCCTAGCTCAGAGTTGCACAAAGATTGTATCATCCGTGTGAATTCATTGAACGCACGCTTTTTCCATCGGTTTGTCTGCCACTCGTGTCTGTGTATAGAGCTATTTCACAATCCCTTATTAGTTCCAGAGTGGAATTTATAAAGGGTAACAGGGGTTTGCGTTACAACTGACAGCTGGTACTAGACTTTGATGGAGAGCAATTGTAGTGAGAGCTGTAAGTTCTGATAATGTTCGATGAAAATGCTCTTAAAGTAAGAACCATCTTGAAAGATGAGTGCAAGACGAGTAGAACCTTCTATATGTCTGCTGCTCCTCAGCATGAAGCACAAGATGTTGTCAAAACATGCTGTTGGCAGACATCTAAATAACCAGTAATTGATATCAGACTTTATTGAAACAGTTAGACTTCGGGAGAAGTATCAGAATTGACTGTTTCTTTGGATTACAAACTGAATAACAAGGGTTGCATTTGTAATGTCTCATTTTCTTTGCATCTGAAATTGCAGTTGTATTCTTGGTAGCACAACAGGAACGTAATAACTTGGACTTCATGCAGTCTTTTTAGAGAGAGAAGATGAGAAGCTCATTGCCTAGAATTTGTTCATAGCTTCAGCTTTAAGTACCTGCCTGCATTGGATACCCTGACAGTTGGTGTAGCCCTTGTGCTAAGGCAGAAATAGACCTGAACGACAACAAACCCTTCACAGGTCAAGGAGGAGAACTATTTCACTGTCATGAATCTGTGGGTTCAGTGATTGTCTACTGTAAGGTTAAAATTTGATGTGATAATTTAGAACAGCTGCTCTTTGACAGAAAGATTCACTTTCAACAAGGGTAGAAAAAGCCATATGGTAAAAGTTGACACTGTGCCAAGCCTGAATAACTGCAGAAGTGATACAGGACAGTTCTCTTCAACAACATGGTTGAAGTAATGCATTTTTACTTGCCATTGGTATTTCCAGTCTGTATGCTTTTTTGTATCGTACCTTATCCCATGATACTTCTTCTGTAGTTATTTTTAAATAATATTTTTTATTAATAATGGTGATTAAGTGGCAGAAAAGGGTTATGGACTTTAAAAATACGCAGTTTGTTCATAACCCTGTCCAGGCCGCTCTTTGTGCTGTAAAAATGTATCAAAGTTTCATAGAACGATTGCCTCAAAATTTTCAACCAAAATGACATGCATTATTGGAGGGTATGTCTAATACCTGAGTTCATACACTTTTAGCAGAGTATTTAAGAATTCACTTGTCACACTGTCTTTATACACATACTTAAATTCTAGTCAACTGAGCATGTGGCTAGCATGAAACCTAATGAAAGTAGTCCTTTACTGTGCTCAGCCTAAGCCATAGTGGTCAGTTTACGGGTAGGAGTAAGGCGGTCATCAGGAGTCCAAAATTCTAGGAAGAATTCATTTGTCCTCCAATCTGGAGGAACAATTTTTCACAAAAAATAGTTCTAGGTAAAAAAAAAAATTACAGACTTTTCTCTTTGATTTGGCAGAGATTTTCAATGGAAGGCGAATAACAGAAGCAATTTTTTAGAAGTGTCCAGCTCTTAGCTCTAAGAAATGCCAATAAACAAATGACGAAAAACCATCCACCAACAGTGTACTTGCCTCTAAGAATGCATCTTTTTTTTTTTTTTTTATGTTCCCTTCCTCTATATAATGAGAATATGGCACAAAATTGTTGTTTAAGGAAGAAAAAAATTATCTTTCATTCTCTTAGGAAAAAAAGAGAAAATCTCTAAAGTGATTATTATAAAGTAGTAAACCATGTTGAAATGGTCATCTGTTACCCAACTGAAGTAAGAAAAGACATAAAGTTTGGCAAACATATTAAAGTCTTATTAAAGATGATGTTCTTTGATATTTTGCAGCCTTATACAGAGTTCACTCATACAGGAGTTCACCTAATGCAAACAGTCCCTTAATCTCTATAGAGGCAATTCTAAGATTCAGGTATACACATATAGAATTGTTTTATTTATAATTTATTCTGTAGCATGTTTTTAGCATCACGTTAGTAGTAGGAGGCAGTAGGATACAGTAAATAGGAATTACTCCTTTGCTTTCATATTGAGTGCCATAATGTAGTCATTATTATTATACAAATAAATACAAGAAAATTATTCAATAGTATGTAGTTCCAGTTTAACAGGGGCATCCCCAGCTGCTGTAATATGCTGCTTTAGATTACAAAACATCTTGAATTCTCTGAAGGTCTAACAGGATTTTTTTCTTATTTTGGTAATTCGAGCCTAATGCTGAGATGACAGGTATGGGTGGTTATTTTAACAAGCTGCTCTTCAAATCTGTTCTAGGAATTTCCAGGTTTTGCTCCCAAAAGAATAATATGGAAAACTAAAGCAGGGCTGAGGGATTGTGACTTGAAGTGAAGTCAAGGTGTATTAACCATGAATATGAGATCACTGTTCCAGCTGTAAAACTGGTGTTCATCCTGGGGGGAAAAAGAAAAAATATAGGAGTTGGGTAGGAAGCAGGACATTTTAGCAGCAGAAGAAAAAGTTCAGGAATCTCAGTTAACCACAGCTAATGATCCTTCTGTTTCATACATTAATAGACCATTCATTAAGCTGCCATTTTTATACAGTGTGTAACCCCTCTGACTCCTTTGACTGGGAAGACGAGGTGTCCAGAGCTTTCACCTCAAGGCCATATGAATATGTATTTGTTAACACAGCGGATGGAATTAGAAAGACGTGTAATTGCTACTTGTGCATGATGTTTAATAAGCAACGATGATCTTGTTTCTCATGCTGCGTGAGGGGATGAACTGACAGTGAAATTAACAGTAAAAGGGGAATCAGCTTCTATATCTTTTCTCTACCCACACTAACCATAGCAAATGGTGGAAGAAAGCAAGCTAAAGACATTTTTTTAAAAGGGTCAGAACAGGAAAGAGAACAAGAGGAGAAAGAAGAATGGAGGGAAAAATTTACCATGGTAAGTAAAGTATACCTATGTAATTGTTTCATTGAAACCTAAATGCTGCAGTTGGTATTCTTTTAAAAAGAAAAAAAAAGTTTTGAAAGTAAGAGTCTCTTATGATAAAGGGAGGGATATTGATTTGCATTCAGACAGGAGTATAACTTAATGGTGTTTTAAAGGAAGATGAGTATCTCTCTGCAAGTTTGCTTTGTGCTTAAGTGCTAAAAAGATATTCAAGTGTCAGGGGAGAAAAACGTGGTGACAGTTTGAAGCCTGTGTTTGGGTATATGGCAGGTCTTGTATGGAACTGGTCTGCAGATAATGATAATAAAATTGTAATAATGAGTGTGTTACGCTGAAAGATTTAAAGCTGATCTGAACTACAGTAAATGGGGACGCATCTCCTGTGTTTCAATGAGCACTGTGTAAATGAAGTTGCAGTCTAGAAATGATTAGTTGTTTTCTCAAGAGCCTTCTCTTCCGAGGAAGGCAGTGTGCAAATGGTCTGATTCTCTTCTGGCCAGTATTTTAAGTATGTTGCCTTGCTGTTTCTTTACATGGCTGAATTTTCGAGAGCTCTGAGTATATACCTAGCAGTGTCTCAGAAATTATGGAAACAACTTCAAAGCCAAAGAGCTGCATCTTGTCCTGAACTCGGTGGGCTGTTTTTTCCTGGTACGGCAGTTCAAAGAGCCTTCTGTCCTGTGCACTTAGCCCTGCTCTGCAGAGTGCGTGATAGAGGGACACGAGGGAAAGCACTTGCCAGTGATCGTGTATATCTATAGTTTCCCTTTGTAGGCATGATTCAGAGGTGCAGTTCATCACCTGCATCCTTTGGGAACAGCTGCTTCATGCCATGTCCGTAGGCAAACAGCTGCTGTGGCCTGGGAGGAGGTGTGTGTGGAGCGGGGCTGTGGCAGGGACATCCAGCGTCCTCCCGGTCTCTGCCCTCTCTAGCCACTTGCTTCCCGCAGTGACGAGGAGGATATCAGATGATAAATCCCCGCGAGGGCTGGAGGAAGAGGATAGCAGAGGTTTTCAGGCTGAGTAGGAGTTAATCCTTATTCGCCCCCACGCTGCAGCCATGCTACTGATCCGCTGTAATCCACAGCGAATCTGAAATGTGATTGTAATATGGATCACATTAGTTTTCACTCAGTCAGATTTCTAGTTTTAATTCTGATTCACGTCTGCAGTGTGATAACAACCTAACCTTTCAATTCTTAATCTCTTCCCTGAACAAGTAGACCCTGCTGTTCCCCAAAAAAGTTAAATATTAGTCTTTTAATTGAAAAACACACAAAAACCTCCAAATCCTGTGGTAAAAGCAGGTGTTCAGGCACAAGTCTGTTTAGCATAGAGCTTGTTTAAACACGGATTAAGGGCTTCTTTGGAATTGAGTACATTGTTTTTCTGTGCAATAATTACTTTCCAGGGCCAGTTTGTTTAAATTACTGCCTTAAAACCCAGGCGTGGAATCGTTTAGGTTGGAAAAGACCTTTAAGATCATCAAGTCCAGCCGTTGTCATCTATCCCAAATTCTTTTATAATTAGGGATTATTTTATAGCCTGTCAGTTATCCATCTGTTGGGAAGCTTCCTTGTCTATCTTGCAGTCATAGCAGTCAAGCTGTTACCTCACACAGATTGCACATCCACCACGTTGAAACAATCATCCAATCTACAGGCGTTGTCTTCTTTTTGTATGGCAGGAAATATTAGAATATATTACTCATTAATGCAATATAATATATTATACATATACACATGTGGTGGTGTAAGTAGTTTTTCTCTATTAAAGAAAGAAGTCCCAGGTTATAATTCTCTCAAAAAGATAGCAGAATAAAAAGCATACTAATTTGATGATTTTTCAGAAATTATTGCCTTTTTGTAGTCTGTATTATTTTCATACCATGCTTTAAAATTTTCATTATTTAGAGCATTGGATTGGCCACTGCTAGCAGTCAGGTGTAGCTTGAGGATACTGATGCTCCTCCAAGTTGACTTTTCTTAGGCACCTTTGGTGCCATGTTCTGCTCCTGCCTTCTACATTAATCTTTTTGCTAGATTTGAGGTTTGAGGGCAGGAAGGAGATTTTTCCCTGGATCGGTTTGGTCAAGTCTATCAGATTTCTAACTCCCCTGCACAATCACATGTGAACACAAGTTTATGTATTCATTGTACTGTGGGATACATCTGATTTTGTAAGATCATTTGGGAGTGTCTGTAAGAAATTCTTTGCTATTGCTGTGAGCTGGGGCTTTGGAAATGCTCTTGACATCTTAGAGATGATGTGTTTTGATACAGTTGTGGGTTTTGGTCTTTTATTATGGATTGTAAATCTGCTTTGGGGCATTGCAACTTGTTTTGTGGTGCTTGACGATGTGTTTTGTTGACTTTCTGTGGACTATTTCTATGAGTTGAAAATCAGACTGTATCCAAAGGTTGTTTTAAAAACAAACCAAAGAATAAATACAAGGTTGCATACTGTCTCTGCAACCAATTCGGAAACACTTACTCTTTTTGGGTAACAGTCATGTCCTGCAGTAATCTGAGGAGGTTTCTAGTTGAAAAAAAGGATATGGATTTTTCTTTCCTTCCAACACTAATTATGAAGAAGTTTGGATTCAGACAAACTTGACTGTTACGTACTGGAGACTCCTGGATCTAAGCGGAATCATTCACACCAGTCCTGTTAGGAGTTTTCTTTATGTCAAGTGGAAAACATGAAAAGGTGTGACAGTTGCTGTTTTGTATGCAGATCAAAAAAAAAAAAAAAAAGTTTATGCAGACAATAATTGATAGAGGTATAAAACATTTTTTAGAGTCCCATCGGAGAGTCATCAAGAGCATGCTTGCAAGTCTTTCATAACTTTTAATAAAGTGTTTCCTAAAAAAATAAAGGCTTTTTCTTTCTGGAGGAGTTCAACTGAAAATAAACTAGTAAAAATGACCAGTGGCTCTGTGGCTACTTTTCCCTGAGGAGCGGGGACATGTGTGAAGAAGGCACGGGGTTACGGTGCACACAGCATGTCTCACCTTCTGCATCAGCAGCTATTCATAACATCAAAGCATTCATTTTTTTCCTTGTTGTTGTTGACATAACTTTTTACTTCACCTTTTCATGCTGTGATAGACCTGCAGACCTTTGCACAGGCTACTTTTTTATCTTTGTCTACTCTGTTCCTGTTTTGGTAAGAGAGAGTGGGTGGGTAGGGAAAGCCAGCTTTCCTATCTCAAATAGCTGGCAGGCTGTTTGGCTGAGGATTGATGCTCGTTCCTGGCTCTCAGTAGGAGTCGGTGGAACCCATGACAGAGACAGATGATGGCATGCTGGAGCCTGTCAGCTGAAAACGGCAGTGGCCTGAATGAGGAGAAATGCTTTCCTCATCAGCAAAGCTTGCTTTCACCATCTCTAAAGGTGGGGCATGGGTAATGGTTGCCTGGTAGAGTATATTTTTTCTTTTGTCTTTACATTTTACACGCAAAGTCTCTGACTGCATATAGGGGTTGCTGGTGCCATCTCGGAAATCAGTTGCAAAGTTCCCATTGATTTGATGGGAACAAGCCGAGCATTTAAAAAAATAAGAAATTCTTGAACAGATGAGAACATGTGGCTTTTTGATAAAATGCTATTCCTCTTAAATAGCAACATATCACTCTACAGTTAGGGAAAACAGTACAATATATCAGTGAATACATTTCTTTTTGTATTTGTGAAATGCCTTACAAATCAGATTATGAAATTCACAAAATTAGGAATGAATCAATTGTTTAGCCAATTAACCTAATGAAGATCTTTAGCTCTGTCAGTCATTCAAAACCACTTTGTATTACAAGGTAATTGAAAATACAAGACAGTTGGTGCGCTAATAATATTAGTCAAGTGGTTTTCTTTTAGATTCCAGTTGGCTAGCCTCTATAACTAACATCAACATGAACTTCTAAATATTTCAATGAAGTATGTAACATTTGTGTGATACTAATTTAAGTGCATGTTATCCAGTTAGAAAACAAAAGCAGTTGGCCATGTGATTTTACTAATAGGTGGAGTCCAACTTTCAAATTATCAATTTAATAAACAAATACGTAGTTAGAGAGATTCTTTAGCAAGTATTTAATCTAAAAACAATGTCTTACAAAAAACACAGCAGCTGAGCTTCACCAGCACAAATATTTGCAATAATTGTATATTTGTGGATGTGATTTGGTCGAGCTGAAACTTAGGTTAGAAAGTAGATAGCTATGTACACGCTGGTGTTTTTACAACTCTCATTATTCAGGGTCCAATTCTGTCAGCTTTATGTATAGTGGGTAATTGTAAGAAACTTAGTGGAATGTTTGTACATCAAGGCTTTTTAAAAAATAAATATTTGTTATCAGTTAGGAAAAATATCACCAGTTGCCCATACATGTCTTGTTACAGACGAATCGCGATAACCTGAAGGCTTTGGTTTTATTGCTTTTGGTTTTGTATTTTACAGAGTCTTCATCATCACACTTTCATTACAGCTATATGTGTGACAAATGCTGCAATTAACAATATATCGAAATAGTTTGCAACTGTTACGCTCCTTCCCTATAATTTAGAAATTTGCATAAATTACTACACTCACAGACTGAACTTCCAGCATGTCTGAGGGCTTTGGGTCTGGTCTTCTCATTCGAGTAAGTCCTTTCAATGCCTTAAAAGAAAAACTGTCCTTTTCCCCCCTCTTCTTGTCCTGATATATATTTTCTCTCTGTCATGCCTATACGTGTATCTCTGTTCAGCTATGTATAAATACCTAGATACATCCCACAAAGAGAAGAACTGAAAGACTGGCCTTTACTCGCTTTGCATGTCTTGAGAGAGTAATTTATAAAATACAGGGCAGGGAGATTTATTTGAAAACATATGGAAACCATGGGGGTGAAGCCTGAAGAGGCTATTTGTCCCAGCATGGGACGCTCCGTCTTAACCTGAACAGAAGCTGCTGGATCAGGCTAGAGGACCCCACGCTGGGGCTGGCAGTCTGCGTGAACTAAGCTTAGTGACCAGGGGACGCGTTTGGCTCGCAGGCCGCTGCTGCCACATAACATATTGCCCTGTCAGTAATGCCAAGTAACAAAACTTGCAATAGAGGAATTTCGCCTAGTGTGAGGTATCTTAAAAAGCAACTAATAAGCGTTAACACGTTTCATCTAAAAACACATAGTGCTAATGCAAAAAGAAGTTGAATTTACGTGAATTTAACTGGATTGATGAAGGGAGACAAACTTTGGCGTAAATAATAATTGGCGCTTCTTAATGTGGGAGGTCTGTTTTAAAACTCTGTTTTAAAGACTTAGCTACCAAGGCATATGCAGTGAGGAGAATCAAAACTTGGTGCGGAAATTAAGTATTAGTGTTATTTAAACCCCCTAGCAGCTCTAGTGTCTGTAGCCAAAAAAATGTTTGTTTGCTGGGCTTACTCGGAACTGCAATTCGGCTACTTTTTTTTAACAGCTGTTTTAGTCTGGTTTACCCTGAGGAAAGCTCATAATTCATTATAGAGGACTGGTTAAAAATCATTACTCAAATAATGCAGTAAGTTATTACCATGCGACAGGGCGGCTTTTCTTAACAACTTACAGTTCATATCTTGTCAGCTGTGTTCACAAACGTTACGTGGGTTTTTTTATGAGAGCCGAAATGTTCTCTTTTGAAGTTGCAGTCTCTTGCTCACTCTCTTTAGTTCTGAAATACGAGTGATTTCCCTCAGGTGCCGGTTCCTGCTAGATTTGTTGGGCTGAGATGCTCACCCTGCCGTTCTGTCCCCTGCAGAGCTGTGGTGCTTCTGAGATGGCAGCAGGCACAAAGCTGCCCCAGGAGCCTCCGGGGAGGCGGGTTGATGGCGCCTGTGGTGAGGTGAGCCTGGACGATCGCGTCCGCAGGACTGCTGATTGCGCAGGTGAAAGGCATTGCTTTCCCTAATGCAGTGTTGTCGTGCAAGCAAGTCTTATACAGGATTTCGTCCCTTTTTGGAAGGGGGAAAAATGCAGGCTTTTTCTCATACTTTGTTTGCATATGGCTGTTGCGGGTCACCGTGCAGCTGAAGGCAATGGCTCCAGCCAGTCGAGGGTGCCGTGCTCCGGGGCTGCCCCAGGTGCTACTCCTGCTCTGCACCTGAATTCCCACCTTCACCTCAGGGTGGATCTTCTGGGCTCTCCTGCAAGCTCCTCCATGATGCGCTTTGATAACCTACCTTTTATTTGCTTCCTGCCTTCTTTCTTGTGCTTATACCCACTTCCTTTTTTCCCTCCCTTTCCTTTCTTCAGTGTCCATTTGTTTGTGTAGCTCACCCATACTGCATGGTTTTTCTTGACTATTGATAAGACCTTTTCTTATCACGGGGATTCAGATGATGCTCAGGAACTGGCTTGGGGCACCTCATCCTCTTCACTCAGGAATATCATTGCTTCTAGCATTTCCAGTAAATATACCCCCAGGGACTTTTCTAGGGGAAGTTGTCTCTCCAAGAATAGTGTTGACTATTACTTTCTGACTTCCTCCACCATGTGCTATTCTTGTTTAAAGTGTGTTAAAAACATTACTGTAGTGCAACTTCTGTCAGTGTTCAGAGAGAAGGTACGGAAAGGTTTCCTGGTACGGAAACGGCCAGTCTGCTGTTTTTCAGACCTGATTGCAGGTTGCCTGCTTTGGGGTTCACAGGTGCACACTAGCGAAGTCCTAGTTATTCCCAGGTTCAGGAGCTCTTTTTTGATGTGCTGCCCTCCTGTGTTGTCCTGCGTTGGGCTTTTGCCTCAGTCCTGGTACACTGGAGCTGTGCTGGGCAGAACGTTGAGGATCGTGATGATACCAGGGTGACCCACAGGAAGGGGCAGGCAGCAATCACGCCTTACAGGTGCTGCTGAAGCAAAAACATCTGTAAGCTCAGAGGACTTGAGGTACATGGCCAAGGAAAGAGGAGTGGGCACACTACACCCCAAAAAGGTCATGAGAGGCTACATCCCTTAAGGTACCGATATACTACTTTTCTTTCCTTTCTCTATTTGGTAAAATTGACCTTCCATATAATGGCCACAACATTTGATGGTTGTAGAAAATGTTTTTTAGTGAAGGTGAACTAAGACACGGCTTGATGTTATGGAAATAGTTTAGCTCTGTTAAATGAGAGATTTCCTGCTTCCCCTGCATCTCATTGAATAGTGTCTCATTCATATTTCATTGTGCTGATGATTATATTTGCAAAGAAGTCTCGTTGTTTAATGATCAATCAGGGAATTTAATTCATTTATCTAAAAGCACTCTGCAGCAAATAAAATATCATCTACAGTTTACAAATAGAGTATTAAAGTAGGAAAAGATGCAGTTGCCTGGTCACATAAATCTGTCACCCAGTGAGAAACAGAGCACAGGTTTCTTGAGTCTCATCTCTCTGCTTGCTTCCTGAACCGTGGCCACCTCATCACTGTTTGAGAATGATAAATGCCTCCCATTTATAAGCGCATATGCATGTTCTGGTAATACAGTAAACAATGAAGCCTTTCAGTATTAAGTGAAAGTATTTGCAAGAGACCAAGCCTGTGGTCCTTAGGCAGACAAAGCTCTTGTGGGCTTGAGTCAGAATTTTGCTCTGAATGATTACTAGACCAAGCTCATAATGTGTGTTTAAACCTCCTCAGGGGAGGCAAACATCTAGCTCGAAAGAAATCACAAGTGAGATTTTTTCTTTTTTTTTTCTTTTTTTCTCTCTGTGGAATGAAGGTGAGTAAATGTAGTATCACTATGGATGAGATCACGTGAGAAAGCCTCTTGCAATGAAAGTGAGCTGGCTTTTGCTGTTCCCAAAATGGCTTTCCTTGAGGTCAGTTAGTACATTTAACTTTCATAGTTCATCTGCCTAGTGACTTACAGAAGAGTAGTTGCTTTTATTTGCTCAGTAAATTATGTATGAATGCAATGGGTGCTATTCCTAAGCAATATCCTACAAAATAAGGTAAAAGTTTAATGAAGAGTCTCACATTTTGTGTTTTTGCAGGCACATTAATTGGACTTTGGTTTTGAAGCTTAAGTTTCAGATCAAAGGTGTTATTTCTTAAAGGTCTTTTCCAACTGAAATGATTCTGTGATTAATTCAGCCTCTGTGTTTTCTTGGCCTATGAAAAATCAGTCATTCAAGAGGAAATGGGATCAAATAAAAAGAAGTTGAATGTAAAAGTTAGGAGATGTAATACAAAGTGCTTACAAAGACGATACTGAAAAAGGTTAATTCTTGTTTCTTTTTTTTTTTTTTTTTTTTTCCATTACTTCTNTTTTTTTTTTTTTTTTTTTTTTTTTCCATTACTTCTTGTCATAGTGAATTTGCTGAGGGAATTGCCAAGTAGGTAAATGTAAGCATTCAGTGTGGGCTGCCATGCTTATACGAGTCCCAGTTCACTGATCTTTTGTAATCTTGCTCATCCTGGAAGCTTGTTGGCAGCAGTGAGGGCTCTTTGAGTGTCTAAAGTTGCTTGTATGTATGTGTTTCAGAGCAGAGCTTTTTAGCAGTTTGTACCTATCTTGAGTGTTTGTGCCCATATTTACATGCATGTAGCATACACGTACATAATTGGCACGGCTATGAAATGCACTTGCACACATCTACACTGGGCTGTCTATAATGGTGGATGTGCACAATAATTTTATTGAAATATCGTATGCGGCTGTGAGCAGTCTTTCAGCTCTCTCCTATCCATACAGAAGGATCGTGCCTCATGCATGTGCTGTCATAACAGCTCAATGGTTTTTTGTTGTTTTTTTTTTTCCCCACCTGACAATGTAGGGCTAGTGTATGTGTGGAATATGAAATAGGTTATAATATCAGAATCCGTGATTTAAATGCACTCAAAAAATGAGTATTTTTGAAATACTAGACGGTGAGCTTCCAATAACCCTATTTTTTAGGATGACATTCTTGGGTTTGTATGCTTAAGCATAGATTGTTCATCTACTTTCTCACAGTCCCCCAAATATGTATGCGCATGCACGCATCTTGTCAGTTTTGAGAAGGGATTTCAATCTTGATGTAACAGTATTTTTGAGCAGAAAATTGTTTGGTGAAGGATTTTCCAATCAGCTATAATCTTATATGTCTGAGTAGCTTTGAAGTCATTCTGGTTTTGGAAAAGAAATAACTTTCCTGCTTCAAATATTGAATCCTCTTACTGAAACCATCTCTGTCCAAAGATGAAGGGGAGCAAAATTCAGCCAGGGATAACCTCCCTATTCTTAAAAGTATCGTAGTTTTAAATTGGTATAATTGGTACCATTAATAAATGTATAATTCATTTTTAGATTTAAAATTAAATACTAATGCCAACAAAGCTTTATGTAAGTTTTATTTCCTGGGAAAGAGAAAGTTCCCACCTTTCCATTGAATCTTCTGTTTCTATCCTAGGTGGACCAGGGTTAAGGTTGTGAAACTGCCACATTTCTTTTATATATATATATATACATACACACACATTATTTTTTTTTTTATATATATATATATATATAAAGTCAGATCCTTTCCATGTATATGTGCTGAAGGGCTGGACATCCATATAGTGACCTTGATTTTTAGAATTTTTCTCTTTTTGATGTTTTCAAGCTCAGGCAATTTAGATTCTCCGTAATGAACACTCTTAGTTTTGCAGGTGACATGATATGGAAAATAATCACAATAAATGTTTTACATTCCTCCAACTTCCTACCCTACCAACTACCGTAAACAATGCATAATATGTTAGGGTGTGGGGTAGTGGTTTTATCGTCACATTTCTAGAGGACACCTGTAGCTATTTCCTTACTTTAAACTGGTTTATTATTGTCTTATTGCACTTTAAGTAACCGAACTGTTTGCCATGATACACTGTGGATGCTGAAAGTGTACATGGATTCAAACAGTGACAGTATGAAAAATGATGGAAGAAAAAATCTGTCAAAGGTTATTAAATACAAAGGCACCTTCTCTGGCTCAGGAAGTCCCTTTACCACAAATTGCAGGAGACTAGGAAAATTTTCTGAGGAAGTATCAAAACATTTGTCTTGTTGCTATACACTTGTCAGGCATAGGCAATTAGAGAGGTGGGCTCCAGCAAGGACAGAAGTCTTGGTGGAGGTCTGGTCTTAGTTGGTACAGTACTTCTTGTAGTACTTCTTACTTTTGTAGGGATATTGGCTATGAAATTTTATCCTTAAGGTGCAGAGTAACCTTATTTGCTGCAAACTGGCATTCAAAATAAGTAGATGTGAGTGCAAAATGCATGTTGAGTAGAGAAAGAAATGTTCTAGGCTCTGTCCCATTTTGTTTGCTTCATTAAAATAATTGCTGAATGTACACTGGATGCATCATATTCAGTGCCACATTTCTTATACTATCACTTAGTGGTGCCCAATATATGAATATTAAAAGGGTAATATTTCAACCAACGCAGGTTTATGCTGAGTTTATGAAAGTAGTTACTCTTCCATTTACTCCAGCGTGGTCAGACCAGGTCTAACCAAGGTTTGAATTCATACTTCTAACACAATAGATCTGAACTTCAAAAACCAGAAAGCAAGCAACAACATCCCCCACCTCCGTGCATTTTGTTGATGAGAAGAGGTGGTGTATCTTGCATGAGATTTAATTCTGATGGAACCGAAACATGCTCCTGTTGTAGAGATGTATTTGATAAGTAACTGCTTCATGTTAACAAAGCACCAGGAGGCAGGAAGAAGGATATCAAGTGAATATCAAACTGTCAATATCTCAAAGTAAGATTATTTTCTTTTCCCTGAAGCTATGGCAGAGAAGTCTGAGGACAGTGAGAAAATCATCTGTGAAGAGCTTAGACAGTACTTCCCTAGATATAGGGTTGTTAAAATTTTATATTATTTTTCATTATTTTTATTGTGTAAAAGGAATTATATGCCTTCATTTGGGAAAAAAAAAAAGTTTAAAAAATTTTAAAAATAGATTTTCCAGATGAATAAACCATTCAGGAGGCTGGAATACCAGACCCTGGCTTACAGAGCTCAGAACTGGTATAGTATTTTTTCCTTTTGTGCCCTTTCCAAAACAGCAAAATTAATCAAGGCAATATTTTCTAATAATTTCTGTGAAAAGTAATTTGCTTCCTTCTTGTCTCTCAAGTGACAGATTGCTGAAGTTGAACCTCTGATCAGGCGCCTCTTCGACAGACAGTTTCATATTTCAGTGAATGTTTCCCTGGCCTGGTTGGCTTGATTTATAATAGCTGAGGTTAGTGTGAAATTAAAAATTAATTAATTTCAATGAATTTGTAATCAAGCAGACTGGCCTGAGCTGTGGAGGTGCTAATAGGTCTCCTGTCTGTCCCCCTGCAGCCAGCTGATGCCTCAGAGCGCAGGAGAGAGCTGCACAGGCCAGTCTGACACCTGAGCATAAGCAAAGGTTCAGGGGCCGGGGCCAGGCTTCCTCCTGACACGTCAGGTGAAGGAGGAAAACGTAACCGCTTGTTAAAATAACACGTTAGTAGGACAGGCATGAGGGAAGCCTCAGTGAGTAGTCATTGGTGTTAATCTTTGGTATCTGCTGTTGTCCTCTGGGGTGCAGATGTCTGGGTACGCTTAAATGCTTGAGGGACAAGAGGGACAACATAATTGTTTTGAATACTTGGGAGTAATATATTAGGTTATATGCGGATCTGGAGGGTGGAGCATTTGAAAAAAATAATTGGCTTTTTGAAATTAGTAATTTGGTCCTTGCTGCGGCTTGTGGGTGGCTTGTAGCACTTCAGGAGCCTCTTCAGGAAGGGTATGTTTATGTAGGTCGGGTGAGCCATTTACACAAGCTACGGCAGAGGTTTAGATGCTGTGGAGTGCTCACTTCTATACTGTGCAAGCTACAACCTCTTCCATGGCAAACAAGTTAAAAACAGTCCAGTGAACAGTACAAGGACCCTTAAATGCTCAGTGATGGGAAGTATTCTGTAGAGGAATATGTCATAAATCTGATGCGACTGAATCCATCCTGTAAAAAAAACCAAAACCCACCATAACAAAAACAAACACATCTCCTTCACAGGGATTCTTGTATTGTAGGGAGGACATTTTCTGGAAACTGTTCCTGTCAAATGGTAATATGTGAGACATAATGCTCTGGTTCTTCATCTGCTTCTCTCTTTTTTTCCTGTGAGAGAAGAAGAAAATTGTAGAAGCAGATACCACAGCACATTGCTTATGTCTGTTGCTTTGGGAAACAATTTGTGATGTATTTCAATGCAAGATGAGCAATGAGACTCTGAAACAGTAAGATACAAAGCTTTTCCAACCTCCACTGAAACAGTAGGTTAAAAAAGTAAAAAGGTGTGATACTAGCCCGATAAACATCCCCTTCTTTCCCTGTGCTGTTTGTCACACTTTCACTTTTCTGATGACTTGGATTCTGATGGTGTTCAACTTTAAAGTCTAGCTGTCCCGTTCTGTTGAAGAAAAAAAAGCTTCAACAGGAGAGGCTTGTATTTTTTTGATACAAAAACTTCAGTGAAGTAGTAGCTGAGTTAAGCCATGTGATTCCATAGAATTTTTAAAAAGTTTTAATTTTAAAAGAAAAAAACTTTTTTTTTCTTTACGTATTTTAATGTAGGTACTTAGTGAAGTTTTCACGTTTGTGCCTGTCTAAGGATAAAACAGAAGGGATGAATTAATGTGAGACTAATTCAGCCAACTGTAAAGGTACAACTGGATTTGAAACAAACCGATCATTGTAACATTTGACCAAATATGACTAATTGTTTGGATCAATGCTCTCCTGACAAAAAAAAAATCTACTGGCATTAGTCCGTATCAGGCTACATATATTAGGCAATTATGAGCTATGCATAAATGTTTCACTTACAAATTTATCTCTTCATGGGTGGATTTTCATTGACTTTTGCTTCTCCCAGAGGACCATGTTTTGGCTCTCTGTTTTGAATCAAATTTAATTCAAGCCGTTTGGGGGCTCAGTTCATACCTAATAGCACAGAGTCATCTAGTGTATTTCTGATCTAAATTGAAGTGGAAAGAGTAGGTCTAACTCACAGGGATGCTAAACTTTCTATTATTGCTTCTGTGACTAGTAGGACTACAACCATGGCTCTGTCTGATCAGCTTTGAAGGTCACTTTAATTCTTTGAAGGCTCAGGACAAACGTTTACATTAGTAACTATCTCTCCCATCTTCACACTGTACTGCATTCGCTTATTTAAGAATCCGGACAGAGCAAGAGAGGCAGAGAAATAGTTTAGAAATACCTTAATTACCGAAATATCATCCTGTGTGTGCACGTGTGTGTGCGAATGTACATACGTTAAGTGTTTATATAGATGCACATATAGCAATTTCTCTAAAACTGTTGCAAGATGTCCTTTCTGTTGAAGGAAGGTGGGTTAGTTGGAGCAAAGCCGGTAACAATGTTTCACCTTCTCTAGAGCTGCTGGGTGAAAACAGACATTTTACAATGTCAGTATGAAGTATTTTCTAACATGTTGTACCATAAATACTGACTCAACTGTAATGAAGCGTGGCAAATATAAATTTGCACATTTGAAATTTTACCTTGAGCTGAATATTCAAGCAGCAGCAAATACTCAAATGAGGTATCAATATGTTGAGATGGGAGCTAGCTGAAAAATGAAGATTAATGGATTTGCTTTTTTCCCTGTGTGCATACTCATGACCGACCCAAAACTGTTTGGTGCTTAGTTTGTTTAAATGCTGTAATTTAATTTGTCCAAGCAGAATTGGTGTGCCCTCAGCCATCAGCTTAGCGAACCGTAGAGATGTGACCCAGCTAGGCTAGGACTGTCATTTGGGAAGGAGGTGTGACATACGGGAACTGATCAGTGCTGCTTCCAGAGGGCCATTTGGTGGACAGAACCATGAAAAGTAGCCTTCCCAGCTTCCACCTGTGTATAATGGTTATAAGGAAGATACTTACTGAACCTAAATAAAAATGAAAAATAAGACCAGCAATGCACACATAGGGCATTATAAAGGCCCCATATGGATTTATCCCAGTGAGTATCTGTCACAGGTTTAATGGAGTGGCTTGCAAGTATGTGGAGATGAGGGTTTGTACTTGAAATAGCACCATATATTATTATTTAAATGTAAATGCACATATCTTTGATCTACTTTGAGATACGTAGATTATGTTTTTGTCTGGTAGAGTAATATTTTTGCTATTAATGACAATGACAGTTATAATTTTTTTAATCTTTCTTTTGACACTCAGTGTGCTTTTAACAATAAGATACCTTACAAACACAGGGAGACAGATGGGTTGCTTCCCTGAACACCTTGCATCCTAGAATTCTTTTTTTTTTTACTAGCCCAGCATAACACAGAAATCCGTCACCAGCATGCCTTAGTGTTTTTCAGTATTTTTTATTTTCTATTTTCAGATCCCAATTTGTGTGGTTTTTTGTTTTTTGTTTTTTTTTTTTTCCATTGGAAAAGCAGATATCTATATAGTGAATTTAAGCTTGGCTGTGGGCTTCCTTTTCTTAATTAACTTTTGCAGAGTATCTTAGAAGTGGTCCAAGAACTATAGGTTGAAAACAAAATGCATAAAATACATAAATGTTTCTATTTTAGGCCCTTCTTTCCAAAAGTTTGATAGCTGACACTGAGATTACGATACCCTTAGATCTTAACTGTATGTTTATCATATATTCCTAAGAACAGAAATTTACTATATTTTAAATATATTGTGCTAGGTAATGACAAGAATTTAAACAACCAGGATTTTTGCAAGAGTGAGGAAAGCTGTCTGATCTGACTGTATAGGATTGATATTTGGGTGAGATTTCAAATATAGTCATGATAGTTTGGGTATATTCTTCTCACAAAGCATGCTTCAGATGTCACATTGGAAAGAAGATTGAACCATGCCATGAGATTGATGTTCCTACATTGCTCCTAAACATTAATCCAGTAAAATCCACAGTAGTACAAGACCATCTTTAGCAGTTACTGGCTCTAATAAATCACCAGAGTGAACCTGAAGTGTAGTTTTTGAAACCTAATGAGTTTTTTCTCTTCTTATTTAGAAATAGAGTTAAAATATCTTTTGATGGAGAACAGTGGCTTCTTTATACATGGGCTCTTGGTGTCGCTAATGAAATATTCAGTCCATGTTAATGACAGTACTGTGTTTGTTAACTGTATGGCATGGACTTCTTTATCTCTTACCCCATTTCAAGAATGCTCTGAAAATAAACTGAGTATATTTAAGATGAGCCTGACCATCTCCTCTCCTCTCAAATTCATCTGGTTTAAGGAAACGTGGGAGTCTTCAGGGTGTTTCTTCATCCTCCTTCAATACTATTCCCAGGTGTCATTCAGTTATTCCCAGCGATAATGAAAGATTTATGTATTGACAAGTGTGGAGGTGAAACAGTGGTTAAAGCAGCGCCGCAAGTGATACTCCTGATCCCAGCAGGAGTTGCTGGCATGCTTGCATTTTTGGAAGATTTTGCAAAGTTTCCCTGTGTGAATAACCATAAATTATTTTCTGGAGACTTTTCTTGTGGAAGCTAATGTCACCTCTTCTGGCCTAGAGATTCCTGAGGTGCATAGTAGAAGTTAATCCAGTACATTTGTGCTCAGAGGATCTGAAAGGGTTTTAGTATGTGAAAAAAGAGGATTTTCAGGCTTATGAAATAAGAACAGTTACTATCATGTAATGGTTTGAATACTTCTTATTCCTTTCACTCACTACTTTCTTTAACAAAGGAAGGAATTAAAAAACCCTATCCAAACAAAGAGACAGAGCAGGGGGGGAAAAATACTCCAAAACTTTTAAGGCATCGGAGAAAGCCATAGCTGTTATGATCATGCTCTAACTGCAGTTAGTCTCTTGAGAGCTGTAACATGGATTGAATTCATCAAAAAAATGTGTGTCAGAAATGACCCTATGTATAATGGGGAGAGACCAGGTCCTGGTTTCATGGTGTATTAAAAATAAAGGCCAGTTTCAGGTCTCACATATAAAGAAAAGAGGGGAGGCCTTTGGGGAGATTACCAAGTCAAGCAGTGATGTTATAAATAAGTGCTTGCCTTGATTAGTAAAGCACAGGCTACACTTCCAAATATTTGTGGTTTGAACGAGCTTCAAAAGCCCTTGCTGTGATAGCAGGGAGATTCTCGGAAGGGGAAAAAAAACCCAAACCCCAAACCATAAAGTGCAAATTATAGAAGTTTGGTCTGTCTGCTGAGGAAATGAGGGTATGGTGGGTATCTTTAAGAAATAGTTGAATTTCAGCTGTTCTTTCCGGTAGCAATTAAAACCAATGGCTGTCATTCTGCACTGCATCTTTGTTGTTTTGAAGGCACGACTGTCCTCAAAGAGAGCCTGCAACTAGTGCATGTATCTTGTTTGTTTTTTACTGTTGGGGAAACTGAATTTATGATAATCTGAACTGCATGGGGCCTTTCATCCACAGATTACATAAACAAGACAAGGAGAAAGTCTAGCTCAATGTATGCAATGATAGCATCCCAAATCATGGACTTGGGGCTTAAAGATATTCAAATTCTGAAGTGAAAAAGCTTGTAAGCTTGAAGGGCTGTGTATTGGTATTTCAAAAATACAGGGGCTCATGGATTCCCCCTCCCATCCTCAAACAGGCTGATAGTGGCTGTGTTATCACTGCCATGCCCCCAAACCCTCCAGATATGCTTTCCTATTAAGGATGTTTACAGTCAAAGGCAAACTAACGTATAGCAGTTTGCAGGTTTAGAACTAGGCAGCTTCAGAGCTGGATTTGAAAGTTCTTTAAGGGATTTGAGTGAAACAAGCCCGTGAAGGAAGGTTCAGGTGCATTAAGGATATCTTTGAGGTATCAAAGTATTTTGTACACCTGATTGGCAGTAAGATTTTTTTTTTTAACCTGTCACTGGCCTGTATGCAAAGCTATATGCGTAATGCTTTTCTTGATCCAAAATGAAAATAAGACCAAGAGATCAATCAGTCAATGTACATGTGTTCTTCTGTCACTCTTTTTGGGGAATTATTGGTCCAATCCTAATTTACCATTGGTAAACTGTCAGTCAGCCTACTGTTGTCTTTTTCCTATGATTTGTTTCATACAATTTTTTTTTCCTGTGTGGCTTAAAGGAAGAGATCATAGATACAGCAAATTTTTCTTCAGCATTGCAAAGAAAATAAAGCTTACCTTCTTGAGAGCGCCCTGGTTGTTCTTCAGGTTACTCGTACAGTCCCTCAGGTTGCTGGACTGTGAGAAGCTTCCCCAACATCTATGCAAGTCTGCCCTCTTGTTCAGGGAGTTATCTGCTCGTTTCCTCAGAAAATGAACCACAAGCTGAAACATAAGAGAGAATGAGATGGATATTTTTTTTTTTTTTACTCATTCTTCAGTTTACCTGCGTGTTTTCACACTGTCTTAGAGTTAGATTCAGGAGACTGGTGGGGGGAAAAGCAGGAAAGGAGTCAAAGACCGACAGAGGAAATCACACAAAAGAGTCAAGAAGTGGAATGAAGGCTTGTGGGCAGTTATTAACTGGGAAAATCTTCATTAACTCTAGGCAGAATTAACAGCTCCAGGTCAGCACTAATGGATTTGTTTCCCCAAGGTTCAAATGAAAATTGCCCCAGCCATTAAAAACGCTTCTCTAGGGCCAAAAGCAGGACCTGGGCACACGTTGCTGGACATGGAAGAATGCATCAGTGCAGTCTGTGTCTTCTGGTGTGATGGGATAATACCTACGCTGAACAGAGCTTGCTGAAAACGTAGGACATAGGTGTTTGATGTTTTCCCTCATCTTACAGTTGTTCTGTTGCACCTTTGAGGGAGGGAAAGGTGCCTCTCTCAAGAAAGCTGGGGGTACCTTTGGGAGCAAACACCGGTGAGTCAAAAACACTGTGGCTTTGGTATTCCTGACCAATATACATTTGGGGGAGAGGGAGGGAGAGAGAGGACTATGTGTGAAGCAGCAAAAGAAACCTAAGAAAACTTGTGTATTTTTTGCAATGTGGAGCATAAATAGTAAGTGCAAAAATGAAGCAGGTGAAGTGTGATGATCACTGACCTTGTAATTTGTCAAACTCCCCATGCATAACGTCGTTGTACTGCTTCACTATCTTATGATACAATCTATTTTGCTCAGATACTGAGATCCTCCTACTCAACCTTTAAAGTCCTTCAAGAATAGTTGACCTTTAAAAAATATTTAAAACAAAATGCCAAACAAGAGTTTTCTTAAGTGAAACTCTTTTCCTTAGATCCTTTTCCTCAGACATTATTCATTTCTCGGACACATTTTCTGCTGTCTTGCTGTTATAACACAGCCAAGCATGCCAGTAGAAGCTGAAGAAAAAAAAAAAAAAAAAAAAAAAAACCCAAACCAAAAAAACCCAAAAAACAACCAACCAACCCAGCCCCAAGACTGCTCTTTTTCTTTGGTAACTAAATTGTAAATGAAACTGAGTAAAACATGTAGCAGAAAATTAGCAGAAATCAAACCAGATCAGTGGGAACAAGTAACCTTATCCTCAGAAAGTCAAATTCTGAAAGTTATAGAAAATGTTTCAAGGCCTCCAGAAGTAATTTAAGGAGCTGGTGAGCAACATTATTGTTTGCTTTGTAAATGAATTCAGTTGGCTGTCTGCTGGTATGGGAGCTTGAGTTCTGGGTAGGCAGTTTGCTGTATATTCACTGAAAGCATGTAATTAATTATCTGCGGTTATTTTATGCAGTGGATAAATCAGACATTACTGGGCCAGCAAACAGGAAAGAAATACATTGCGGGAAACAATCCCATACTGGCCAAACAGGGAAGGAGGGAGGGGAAGTGAAGGCATGGGCTGGATGACCCGGGTCTTTTCCATCTCCAGCTTCTATGAATCTATGAAATAGGCTTACTGAAGCCTTGGGATATTCTCATTAAAAAAAAGAGGAGTCAGCAAATACTCCTGAGACCACATCATGAGCAACCGCACTGCAATTCCCACTGGAAATCAGGGAGGGGAATGGTAGAAGAGGAAAGAAGTGTCAGGAACTGCTGGGCTCTGGACTTGGTGCACCAGTCACATGGAGGGTGTCTGCTATACAGTGTTACTTAATCTGTATTGGTTAAATTCAAAATGCTTTTGAAAGTTTCTTTGACAAATAACAGGAAAATATACTGTGCTTGTAATGCGGTGTCACAACCTGAAGATACGCTTTGTGACTGACATTAGTGTTTAGCAAGCATATCCCACTCTGTTTGGCTCTTCCTGTTTTTACGGGGCTTGAGCCATCATTTTTGCAGCTTTGCTGTTATCTTGGACCTTACGTGAGGCCTTAGATCTGACCTGTGATGTGGGTCTGTACCCGTTTCTGGTTAGAGAATGGTCTAAGTAGGTCATCCTGGAAAGCAAAGCGGGTACTGCACCGTGCTGGGATACTGTCCCGTCTCTTCCTTTTGCCTCAGTCTCACCTTCCTTCAGTCACCCTCCCTGCTCTGGGACATGGAGCCCTGGCCGTCTCCTTCCATCTCTCTTTCTGGTGGACGCATGGCTGCAGGCAAAGGCAGGCGTCCTGCCTGCCAGCCAGAAGCAGCCTCTGGGCTACCTGTTGGACCATGGCACCTGCGGATAAGGGAGGAGGGCCGGCTCCTGGGACTGTCCTGTTCGCCAGTGGTCTGTGTTTGCCCTAAGTGCAAAACCCAGAGGTCTTCTGGATTCCAGCTGGTTTCCTTTGACAGATAAACTGAATTGCCCAAAGCCTCATCAGTCAGGAATGTGAAAAAAACAAAGTGTTCAGGTTTCACTGCTTGTACGCACTGATTGTGCACCTCTGTCACGCTTCTCCGTCTTCAGTGGTTATGCAGAAGCATTGGTATGAAACTAGGGCATAATTTTGATATGAAGTAATTTATTATAACAGTTTCAAGATCATTCATAAAACTGGTCCAAATCCTTGAATAAAACCAGAAAGCAGGTTGGAGAAAATCTCTGATGGCATAAGGGTTATGTGGTCTGCGTTTTGACAAAATAATTTCACACAGCCTTATTTTTAACAGCTACTCAGGGCTGAACACGGATCCTCTAAATATCAGCTTTCATCTTTGTTAAAACAGGTGAGGAATGTTCTTCAGAGGGATTTATTTATTTTGTTGTGCGAAGAATTTTCTAAAGAAGCATTGTCAAGATTTTATTTTGGTTATATACATTCATAAAGACTATGTTCAGACGTTTTAGTGTTTTTCTAAATGAAACGAAGCTATGAAGACCGTTCAAAAACAGGCCAGCATGCTTATAGCATTAAGGATTTCACTTTAAATTGCTTCATAATCATTCTAATGATTAAAAAAAGAAAAATGAAATCCATAGCAAAAATTTCTAATGACAAATTTAGAAACACGTATGCTAAAGAGAAAGAAGACCTACTGGTTCTGTCTTTCAGTGTTGTTTGCTCCCTGCAGTACAGGGTTTTTTGTGCTTTGCTTGATCCTACCTGAAATAGATCCAAAGTGCTGGATTCCATTGTTTCTTTTGAGAAGTTATTCTGGGGTCTAAGAGATGTCAGTCTCACGTATGTATTTCTTTCTCCTGGAACTCATTAAATCTTTTCCCTGTAGTTTCAACCCTTTTTGCCTCCAGTTGATACAACCTTTTTGGTTTCCCTTTCTGGTTTCATTTTCTTGGTGTCTGGGATTCTTTAGATACATTAGATACATACTGAGCCTATCCTACTGTAATAAAGCCAAGTGGGAGGAAAATGTGAGATTACAAAACTTTTACATGACACGGATGTTCAGATCATGGCATGATCAATGCTTTTGTTTCATGCTAGAGTTGCTATGTGTTGCGAGTAGTGTGTTTTCTAGCTATGTCATTCCTCTTCTTCTTTTGTACTTTTCTGCTTACGACTCTCCTTGTGTTTAGCTTTCAGGGCCTGGGGAGTAGGCATGATAATATGGAAGACTAGAGGAAGGCCATAGAAATTAGATGCTTGTTACACTAAGAAGGTGTTTGAGTGTTATGTGTAATATAGCTGCGGAGTAGTTCAGAGTACGGGATAACGAATCAAACATATTTGCATCATACTGTAGACAGCCCCCATTTTCTAATTAAGGCTCCCATTATTTGGCTGGTTTTCCAGTATAACTATGGCTAAGGAGAGTTTTGCTGTTGTCTGTCCTAACAAAGGTGTTCAGAGGATTCAGGGAAGACATGATTTTAATAAACAATTGGTAAAGGTGGTTCTTCTGTAAGGTCAGTCCATCTTTGTTGTTCATGTTGCTTCCTTCCATGTCTCTTGTCCAGCCAATGTCAGTCTCTGTGTTCTGTGGCCTTTCCCACTGTTGGCTGCCTCTGTGATGCTCCTTTAACACTGTATCTTAACGACTGTTGCTCCTCAGAGTCTGAGTCAATGTTCACCCATTGACAGCTCTTCCAGTGGGTGCACTGTGTTCATGCGTAATTCATATACCTGAGGTTGGAACAGGGCAGGAGGTTGTCCTCCTGCCTTTCACTGCATCTAGAGCTTTGCAAAAATGCCAACATTTCTGTCGGCAGAATCACTGTAGTTCTGGAAGGAAAACACTTGAATCCCTTTCTACTGCTGGTATTTACTAGGCTGAGTCAGAAAAAGATGCTGCCAAAACCTGCTGCCTCTCACTCCAGGAATGGCATGGAATTACGAGTTTTCGCTTGTGCTGAAGTCCTAATAGCGAAGCCACTGTTGTTTGAGAAGAAAAATGCCTTATTATCAAGGGTTTGAGGAACTCTACCAAACCCCCTTCACATATTCTTCAGGTAGTTTTGGTGACTTTTCTTGGCCTCAGTATTCCATCTCTAAAAAGGAGCTAATGGTCCCTATTCTGGTGACTGCATTGCAATTGCAAGTTAATTTCTCTTTGTGATACCCAGATAACATGATGGGCTCATGTAAGTGTGGAAACCAGAAGGAGCTCCATCAAGCCTCCTAGGTGAGAACGCCACGTCTTTCATCGTGGCTTTTGTTGGTCATATTTACATCATGGTCTGATCTGTTTTCTTCCTTTTAGAAGAATTAAGTTAGTTGAATGTCTGTCTGCTGCTCCTTTTTCCTTTTTTTGCTGTACAAGTATTTAGAGGTTAAGCATATCCTTCAGTTAATAATGACTAACAGAGGAAATCAGAGCAATGTTACTGGGCATTGAAGTCAAGAGAGGAAACCTATTTTAATGTTTTTTCAGGTGACCCTTTTAGTTTTAACAAGTAATGTTCCCCTGGAAGAAGTATCTTCTAACCTGACGTTTTCCAAAAGGATCGACAAAGCTTATGAATAGGCTGCTTCTGCGGCTATCTGTGTGTAGTAACTTACTGATGTTTTCTTTGTTCATATAGCCATGTCTTCTGTGCCTGAAAATACTGACCGTGATCTGTCTTGGGGCAGGGGAGTGTGGAATAAATTATAGGGGGTCCTTCTTTGGGAATGTGATAATCTAAAGTAAAAATTGTGCAGTCATTTGTACTAAATAATGAAAGCTTTGACTCCCTCCAAACTGTTAGAATACAGTTTTGGAGTGAGAAGAAAAAATGTTTCATATCATAAACAAATGAAATGTAGTTTCTTTACCAGTTTTGTCAACAGGGTTCATAGGCTGTTACTTGAGATTCTGATATTAAAATGCTGGGTTTTTTTAACCTGATTGACCAAGACAAACGCTAAGTGAAATAGGAATAATGCAATTGTTCTAGATAGTTTTAACCTTTGCACAGTGATGCTTGCATGTAACCACAGAATCTGCTGTTTGAAGTCCCAACAGGGCTTCCAAAGGGCTAATAGGATACTTTCACTGTTAAAACTGGGGCTATTGTAAATGGGTTATCATCTTACATGTACTCACATGAAAATTCCCTTGAGAACCACTGGACATGAGAATGCAATGTCTCTTCTTCCCCCTCCATCCCCCCCACCCCGTCTTTTTTTTCCTTTGGAATTGTTTATAACAAGTTACAGATCACCTTTTCATTTAACGGACTTGAGAAGCACAGCAAGACTACAAACTCTGTTTCATGCCCTATTTAGATAGGGTTAAATGTAGCATTAGAAATTTGTTCTTGTACGTCTCTTCCAGCATTGAACCATATTTAGGCAGCTACCATTGGCTAATAGACTCTGCCATTGCTTTAGCAAAATCAATTTGAATCACTTGAAAGGAAAACATTTTCTGACACTCTCACACAATTTCTATACTTGCTTGGCAGTATACATTTGAATTGTTTGAAGTTATTTTAAGTATTTTTGTTTATTTAACCTATGTTTACAATTTTCCTATGTAATGTTGATTTCAGTGCAGGTTCCAGTTTGTACCTCAAAAAACAGGGCAGAATAATCTTTATCCCTTACAAATTTTAGTGGAGTGCTAAATGGACTCAGAGACTGACCCTCTCATTTCTTAATGCTAGGTGTCTTGTTCCAGGTTACAGTGCTTTGCTGAAATAGTGCTTGAAAATTTGTATCTGGAATAAAGCTTTGTTGCTTTGTCAACAGTGCTGTGAGTCGACTACCATAAATTTCTTTCGTAATCCAGCTTCACTTCTGGGAAACCAGTCGCTTCTGCGATTTGGCCATCTTTGTCTAAGTTACAAATTACTAAGAATAGGGTTTTATGGTCACGCTGACACAACCTGACCTATAGCAATGAAAACACTGTGCTATTTGAAAGGCTCTTTAATAAGTTTCGACTGCGTTCTCGGTGTGAGGAAAGAGGCACGTGCCATGCTGAGACTTTCCCATCGAGCCTTCATGGATTATCGATCATTCTACCTGCCACAAGCTGGTACTTGCAGGCAGGGCAAAAGGTGACTGAATGGAAGAAAAGTTTTAAATGTTTGCCTGCCTGTGAGGAGAATACTATTGTATATCCTTTATACCATGTGCCTAATCAAAGCCTGAATAATAACATATGTGAAGGTAACTTGCTCTCTCCTATTTTTGATACAGCAGTTTCACATGGGCATGTAAATTAAAACGCACAGGCTGTGAAAGCAGCAGTGAATGGTAGCGAGCTAGTTTAACTACTTAGATGTTGTTTGAAAAAAAAGCGTTATAAAATAAGTTTGATTAAGTAAGAGAGTGAGTTTTGCTGAGCTTTCTGCATTTGGTAGGAAGATATATGAGAATTAGCTAGCTGGTGCTCTCAGGAAGCCAAAGTTCCCCCAGAATGCAGGAAATGATGTATTTTTTTCTGTAACACTAAAGAAGGCGTTCTGCATTAAAAGGCATATCTGTGAGTCACTGATGTTCTGAGGGAGTGCAGCTGTGATACTAATCCAGACCACTGTAATTTTACTCCCATTTAAAAAAATAAAATAACCAAAGATGGATTTTCATATGTCTGGCAAATATCTTAAACTGAAGATTCAAACAAACAATTAGTTTTAATCTGTAATCTTTAACTATTTTCCCCCCTGCTTCCCCACATAACATTGTTTCCAAATAAGTGTTAGAGCTTACTTCCACTATGAATGTTTCAAAAACCTTGTTGTTCTTTTCTGCTGTCTGACAGCTCTTTGTTTCTTAGGTTTTTTTACTAAAGTACAGTATTTGGTCTGAGAAATTTATATCTTTTCTCAAACAAGTACTGTCTGAGTTTTTTCTGGGTGCACTTGTGACGTTGCAGTCGATAGCCACATATCTGACGTCTGACAAAGCGCGAGCACTCCAAGTCATATGGAAACTCTGTTTTAAGATATGTTATTTCAAGCTTGCTTTCTTAGTTACTATTTAATGTACAAAATGTGAACATAGATTGTTACAGAAATTCCAGTAGATCATGTTTTGGCTAAAACTGTAATAGTAGTTTTTTTCTCTATGTGCTTGCTCTCTCTGCTTACATTTAGTGAGCATCGCATTGAAGGATTAAACTTGTAGCTTTTAATGCAATAACATTTTTTAACTAATTGTCCTATGAAATGACCTTCCTTCCCTTAAAATTTTATTGAGTGGAATTTGGTGTATAGGATGAAATCAACAAGCTTGGCAGCTCAGGGTCATCTCTTCCTGCGAAAACCAGGCCCTCATGTTTAAAGTGAAGTCCCACTGTGGATTTTCTAGATGAGGTATTTTTGTCATTGAATGGAAGGCGCAAGATTGAAATTATCCCTTTAAAAAGTAGATAGAAAAAAATCAGGGATGAGCTCTTGAGCTACAGTCCTGGGCTATGTTTAATTCCAGAGAATTCTGAAAAGAATATTTTACACAAAAAAATCAAACTTTTCAAAGTTTCAGGTATTCAAGCAACTTTTTTATTTTAACAGATAAACAACACTTGTTTAATTTACAAAGATACAGAATTTAACATCTTGAAAATGAGCAGACACACTGTATCTTGCATAGACGTAGATGACTATCCATTGCTCTATCAGAAAGGACAAGCTGAGCCGTTTAGAGTGGCATTCAACCCACATCAGAGAAGCCAAGCATTTGTCTGGGTTGTTGTATTATCCTTTGTAGTAAGGTTCTGATTAGGTGATGACATAAGAATACTTGATGACAACAATTTGTTAAAAAAAGTGTTTGCGTTAATGTGCTTGTCAGGGTGATGGTACCAGTACTGTGATTGCCTCTTAGAAAGTGTTAATATTGCCAGCAAATGTTGTGTTTAAAATTACCACCTTCTCCTAACTCTGCTTGAATTGTAGAAGCATTTTCTCATACCTTTTAGATTTTCAAACAGAACTTTTTACTGTCTTGCAGTAATGAGTTGTCAGCATTTTACAATTTCTTACCACTTCACGTTTCAATATGGATCTTTATTTTCCCAGATTCTAGGGACCTAAGATCAGAAAGGGCTTCCTTTTTAACTTTCTAACTTTAACAACAAAAGTTCAGTGCTGTTTACCTTAATTTCCAACTGTGTAAGACCAGAAGTTGAATACGTTTAGTTCATCTACATTTAATACTAATTTGCAGTAACAACATGATAGAAGACAAGAGTTTTTAGGCAATAAGGGGTTTAAAATTGTCTTGATCCATTCTAAATAAACCCTAAATTAGTAGGATTAACACAATTGGATCTGTGTTTTACCTGGTAAAGACCCTCTAGGGGATAAAAATGGCAGAGGGGAGGGGAAAAGGCATTCATCAAGAATAGCACTTCAGTATATGCCTTACTCCATAGGATGGAGGTACGTGCTTAAATTAAAGTATACTTTAAACACACTTCCTGAATCAGAGCTATAGAGAGAGCAAGAGCTCCTGGACTACATACAATAAAGATTAAAAAATAAGGAGACAATGAAGTCAGGCAAGGAAAGGGAACAGAATTCAGAATTCTTTTAAAGTATGAATAGTATCTGTTATCGAAAGAACAGCCGGTCATGCCAGTTCATGTTTTCAAAGCTTTGATCTAACTTCAGGACATGGCATTTCTGTCTGTCTTTTTCTAGTGGGGAAGAAAGTGACTTGTCATTGAAAACTAGTTTGGAGCTGAGAAGGTTACAAACGTGAACTTTTGATAAATCTAAACAGAAGTTGGAGTAATTCACAGTGTCTTGATTTCACTAGCTAAATACAACTGATACTCAAACAATGCTGTTTCTGGAAATTTTTTGTGAGGTGTCAGCTCAGCTCACAAAGTTTTTTATCTTTATAAGAAGAGTGTCAACATCTTATTTTACTAGGTAGCTGGTCATGCTTCAGTGTACAAAAGAAAAAAAGAAGATTCACAGATGATCTTTATCTTTGCCCTAGAAGCTTCGCAATGGGTGTGTACTTTTTACAATATGTCTTCGAAATAGCACCTTTTTAATTCCCCTGAAACCTTTTAAAATGGACTTTGGTAGCTTTGCTGCTGAATGAAGATTACCCTGAAGACAGATTTGTGATAACTTTTCTTGGTCACTTTTCCCCTTTTGAAGATGTATTTCTAATCCCAAGCACACTGGAGCATGATTCAAGGCATATTGCTTGATTTTATTCCAGTGCTCTGCTGGTTCCGTATCGGTATCCAAGTATGTCATATCCCTTGAATAAAGGCAGCGGCAAGCATGTGGTTAGCTCTGTAGGTGGTTTCAGGTCGAAGAAGCTGCCTTCTTTCAGGTGGGAAATCAACCTGTCAGACTGAGTTATGGAAACATGATTAGTTTACGGAGTTCATTAAATGAAAACTTTTGCAGCTCTGGGTTCCCATTGCTCACTGTGTTTGTTACAGTGAAACAATCCAGTTTTTCATTCACTGAGTAGAATACCATGTGTAGACCCAGCGGGAGGACATTCCAGATTCCCTGTTGATTTCCTCTACCAGAAAGTTGTTTTGTGATCTAGTTGGTGTCACATATAGTATCTGTATTGTCAGTTCTCTCTTGTCTTGCTCTCTTACCATTGTGTATGTGCACAAACTAGTGTTAGGATAAAATGTGGAAGACCAGCATGTAACAGAATATCTCGATCACACTGTTACAGCTGCCCTTACAATTTTTTGCTCAATACTGAAAATGTGTATTGGTACCCACTTAGATATGGGACATTTGCAATCCAAAAGGGTTGTGTGCCCACCAGACATCTTTGACACAGAATATGGTGAGAGATTTGATAAAGAAGGGTCTCCCTAGCTCCAGATGTTGCTCTCCTTCGCTATTTTGAGCAGCTAAGGAGCTCCCTGGGTTAGACACAGTGATAAATTACTGTCAGCAAGGAACTGAAATGTGGTACCTGTTTACTTTTGTCATAGGTTCACTGCTACTTGCTGCCCTCATTCCTGAACTAGTTCTTCCTCAGTGAATGGAACTACCTGGGGATAGAAAGGGCTGCAGGATCTGGCATCAGCCTGCCATGGTGTAGCCTTTGTGGGGCTCTGTAATGGTGAGAACACGGTCTGGGAAGTCCATCCTATCAGAAGTGCTGTCACATGTAGTTGTCCTATTTTCCAGTTTGTTATCAGCAGTATTATTGAAAATAAAACCAAACAAACTGGTTTATGCAGGCTTTCAAGGGCACTTTCAAGCTGTTTATCTGACATCGACATTCATTAGGAGCGAGTTGTCTTCATTCCATTTTGCGCCTCTTAAAAATCATCCCTTAAAAGGTTTTTGAAGAAGGGCAGGGTGCTTTTCATTGTTATTTATTTATATGTTTGTAACCAGAAAGAGTGGCCTTCTTCCTAATGAAACGTATCATGTTCTGTTAAGCTAAAAGTGGCCATCTCTGACTTAAAAGCAAACTGTTATCAGTCAGGTATAGATTCTTCTCTGAGCAGTAAGCAATATGCTTAAAAGGTTGTGCAGTCCTGGCTCATATAGTAGCTGCACTCTGCTTGTCTTTCAGGGAGAAGATGGAAAAGGTCAATGAGGTACAATTGCTGTACTATAATATTTACAGATAAAGTACCAGATAAGACCTAATTTATAAAAGAAACATCATGAGCTATCTGTCATTAATTAATTTTATACTTTCCTTTTAAGCAGCTGTCTGTAGATAATTGGTTAAGGGCTTAAAGATTTGTTTAATAAATGCCTAGGGTAAATGGAGCTGAAAATTCAGAGAAATGGCTCAATTTGCTGAGTATTCAGTGAAATAAGCTGGTGTGTCAGCCAGTTGTACACATAGGATTTTGACTCATTGATCACAAGTGACATCCCACTGTTTCTTAAATGAGGGCATTCATCTTCAGCAATGTCCTACAAAAGTACATGGTTGGTACATCTACAGTATACCTAAGGTAAATGTGCGTTATGCTTTTTAGGTGCTGTCTCATTACCTGTCCTCATTAATTTTTAGCTTAAGCTAGGTTTAAACCCTTTTAAAACTAGATAAGATGCTGACACGTGAGTACTGAGTATAGAGACCATCAGGAGTACTGTCTAGCATTGCCAGCATAATTACATGCAAGACTGAAAAATATCCTCTTTTCGATCTATTTTGGGATGTTTTAAAAGGAGAAGAATATATTGCTTGAATACAATAAATATGCCTAATCCCTTTTAAATCAACATAAGTGCTGTTTCTTGACAATAACGCTGTTCTGCAGATGTTAAACTGCCTCTAGCTTACTTTATTTTTTTTCTATCTTATTCTTACATTTGAGAATTAAAAATTAATAACCACTGTTTTTCTCAAATTCCCTAAAGAAAACTTTTTTCCCTCCTCAGTATATACTATGTGGAGTTAATAAAACCCCAAAAAACTAGTAAGACAAGAACTGCAGGTGCAGATGTCTGGACCTATTGTGATCCATTCTTTGGGAAGTACAGGGCAAAGTAAAAAAAAGTTTAAAGGGTACCCATGATCTGTAAATGCACGGAGTGACATTAAATGCATCACTCTTACTCATGCTATTCATTATTCAGTCTCTGGAAAACCCTCTGTAATTCCTCCAGTACAATGTTATATTTCACAAAAGTCTCAGTAAGTTTTTCTTCAGAAATTGAGAAAAATAAGTCTAGAAAGCTGAGACCTTTTTACATAGACTAAGGATAAGTGTTGCGTTAGACAGCCTGTCTGCATCCTCACGACAGCAGTGTAGGAAGGGCTTCTCAGATTTAACGCTAGATCGATATGAAGGCTGCCAGGGTCTGGTGAAGCAAACCAGGGGACACATTGTCATCTTGTCTCTGCTGCCTGTTGTACAGCTCATAGAAATCAAAGCGCTTCAGCAGTGACAAGTGATGTTTCTATTCCTATTGATCTCAGCTGAGTGAACTATCCTGGAGGGAATGACTGTTTTTCAGCGTGTCAGATGTCCTATGATTGGGTTTCAG
>VZTL01073372.1:36827-47388 GCA_013400535.1 Scopus umbretta | reverse complement strand
TTTTTTTTTTTTAGATTGTTCTTCTTACATCCTTGACAAGTATCCTAAGCACCTGACCATTAAGTCAAAGGCAGTGTGTCATTTTCCCTTTTATGAATTGTGATTAAATCTAGACATTTTGTTTCCCTGTGCTAAACAATCAAACTCAAAATGTAACACTTGCTCAAAACAAAATTAAATTAATCATATCAGTTTCAACATTTAAGATATTCTTTATTTTTGGTTTTGCTACATTGGGAAACCAGGTTTTGGTCAGCCTGGCAGACTGGGGACAGACCCTTTATCACCATGACCATGGGATGTATTACTGCTGAGAAAGTTGAATATACATGAAGATGTTTGACTATGTTTTGCTGGTACTAGATGATCTTTTATTTTGAAGAGCTATAAAAGGTTGCCAAGTATTTCAGAAGTATGCCAAGGCTCAGAAACTGCAGCTGAAATATTGTTAAACTGAGTAAAAGAAAAAAAAAAAAAGAGTACTAAACCAGTGTGAATAACAACCTAGGTATTGAAACAAAATTTTTCCTTAATAAATAATAAGCACAGTGTTATACAGGACATTGTATTTTAGGCCTGTATTCAAACTAGTAATGGTATTTTTAGGTAGTACATTGCTTGAAAAAGTTTTCCCATAAAGGTGATGTATAAGAAATATTAATACTTTGTTACGTGTGTCTAGTCCCAGTTGGAAAGAATATTTGTATTGCCAGAAACTAGAAATTCTCAAGATCTGTTTTATTTGAAACAGGTTGAAATAATTTCTAACATTTCTGACGCATAATTTCCACCAGCAGTGCAATTGGCCCTGGAAGCTCTGCTAACAGCTACTGCACCAGATATAACACCCCAAGGATCTCCAGGGCATCCATCTTCCTTACCAGACTGATGGCCCCAGGGGCTGGCTCCTTTCGTGGCTGTGCAGTGGGGCATCCTCTCACATGGGGGACCTCTGTCCCTGTTGAGGAATTGTACCTAGCTCTAATGTCAAAGGAAAGGATGTGGTTTTGTTTTGTGTATGGTATTTTGTTTGGCGTTAGAGCTGTGGGAAGTCTATGTGTGAGAAGTTGCTTTGATGGAAAGGTAGGCTTGAACTTGAATTGTGAAAATTGCTGACAACGCTCATTTTGCAAGTTAAAAAGAAATGCTACTCAACTTGTTCGCTATGCTACTTTTCATAAATAATTCGGAAATTGGAATTTCAGTTTTCAGACTTCTTTGTAACACATTTACCCATTTACTTACCTTTCATCCCCTTTAAAAATCCAATCAGGTTAAGAGCATTTTAATGCACTTTTAATATGTGCATTAGCCGGAATTTTAGATTAAAGTAGAAAATGGGTCCTTGTGACTGTTGTAAGTGATGTTCAAGGGTTACTTTAGGAATGGTAAAACTTCTTCTATTTAGTGTGTGTTGTGACTGAAATACTTTCCAATTTAAAAACGCATCCTCCAAAGATTACCTTCAGTGCTAGAAAGTTTATATACAATGTGCTTTGACCTGCTCTGGAGATAGTTAACTCAAACCAAATCATTTTACTACTAGTAATCATGAAGACCACAGCTTGGTACCTTTGAACAGAAGGCTAGTTCATAATAATTGTGCAGCGAATACAGCTGTGTGATCCGTGCAGTACTCAGTTGTTTTTGACTTGTATGTGGCAGGTGCTCAGACACAGAAATGATGGGCAACCATTTAAAAGTCTTAAGAGAAATAGTTACATAAATCTGACTGTGCAGACTAGTTCATTGAAAAATGGCTTCTGCTAGTTTGAATTAGTCCTCCTGCTTCAAACAAATACTTCTTTCCTCCTGACACTTGGTAATTGAAGGATGAAAATTAAAATGATCTGTAGTAGCAGAGTGCTCAATGTTATGATGCACTGGTTCCTCCTAAAGTTGAGTGAGGGTGGAGTTTCTTGCTTCCTTTGCAGAAAGAGGGAATGTAGCAAAGATCGGCATTGGCTTGCCAACCCATGGTCCAGATAATTGTGAAAATTAAAAGCAATTGTAAGCAAGAAAAGGTGATTCATTATTATTTGATGGTTTTGGATATTGAATTAGATATGACCTTTAAACAATAAGTGAAAGTGGAGTTGTAATAAGGAGAGAGGAAAAAGATTCCACTAAATGGCAAGTGATATGTAGTATTGTGGATTATTAGTTAAATATAATTTTCTTGAAGTTATCTCTTCTCCTCATGTATGCTGTAACCGATAGCTGGAAAAGGCAATACTAGAACACATTTTGTGTCACTTTCTTGTCATAAGAACTGTATGTGTGCTTGGGAAGTACAAAAAAAATTGTGAAAATGATCTATAACAAAGTAGAAAAGTGGAGGTAAACTTCACAAAACCATGTTTTTATGCTAAAATCTTCGTGAGTTTAACTGGATCATTTTCTATTTGGAGTATAGTCATAAAACTAACTGAAAGTGACTGATAGGGTCATTGTCATTTTAAAGACCTGTTTGCTAAAGGGAAAAATAAGAGATAACCACTTTAATGGTGAGATCCTAATGATTATTTGCCAGGCATGGAAACAGATCATAAAATTAAGGGGAAATTAAGAAAAAGCCCATTGAATTAGGGAGCCTTTTCATTGACTTCACTGGGACCTTCTCAGTTAATAACTGGATATATTTTTTTTTATACAGGAAGATATTGTTGGGCAAAATATTTATATTTGACCTCTGCTTTTTGACCTGAGATGCTACCTTAGGAATAAGAGGAATATTACAGTGCATCCATCTTTGTGGCGTTGTGGAACTCTATTGCATTATGCACTCTAGTTTAAAGTCGAAAGCAGTCATTCCCTAGCTGAAAAGAAAAGACCATTCTTCAGTGCTTCTAAGCTACTTTTTTTTTTTTTTAAATGTTTTCACAGCAGCTAGTACTGTCAGATTTTTTTTTTCTTTACCCTTTTAATGCAGAGCACTTCTGAAGAAATTTTGGCTTTTATTCAAATTACAGTTGGGCTTGATACAGCTCTGTAGTGTCAGGTTGCATTTGGGTAATTTTCTCATGCTACTACTTGTTTTCCTAAAATGTTTGCAGCATTTCACAAAAGCCAGAGAGTGAGGCAAGGCTTTTCTCCTACTTCATTAGTGGGTGTCTTTCTCTGCTTTTCTTTGCTAGATGGGCGAGGTTGACACTAGTATTAGAACAGACTCAATCATGGAAAATACTTCTACCGCAGTCATTGCTACAACTGAAATATGAGCAGAATTGTACTTCTGAATGGTAACATTAGTTATGTTGCCTAATATATTTAGTGTTATCCCTAAGATAGGTCTGTGCCTTTCAGGTAGGTAATTAAAATATGTAAATAATTGTATTGTACAGGAATAAGGTAATACCCCTTTGAATATTTTTTATACACAAGACACAAATGGTGAGCTCCTAGAAATATTTAAATAGAACTGTCTTCTTATCAGTATTGGCAAAATACTTTAGAAATTCCTATTTTAGAGTCTAATTTGATTTGAATATTTAGCTATTTCTATTTTGGTCCTTTGAAACGCACAGATAATGGAAAATTTCATTGAAAGCAAAGCCTTTGCTTGAATTAGTATCCATAAAGCCTAGCAGATACTTATTAGCTATCAGATGAGTTGTAACAAGCTTTTCAGAGAAAACTGAAAACAAAAGAATGCAGTAACATAAACTAATACATAAGAATTGATTTCTTTTCCATGTCTCTTCATCTTATTCTATTGAATACATAGTTTGCAACTTCCAGTTTTATATTAAAATAGGTTTGAAAGTTCAAAGAACATATTTGTTTGCATACCTTGGGAAGAAAATTAATTTAAGTGGTTGAATAAGTATTTAACGTATACTTTTATTTCTTTGAGCTGAGGCTTCAGATTCAGTCCACATTGGTAAGAAAATGGCAAGGTATATTTCAATAGTATTTTGTTTGAAGATTTCTTCAGATGAAATCTTTCTCCCCTTCCTCAAGCCAGTACTGTCTGGAGACTTCACATAATGTGGTGTTATCTACTGTGAAAATAAACAAACGTGCCCAGCTATTAATACAGAAATTGGAATGTGTCCTACTATTTACGTATCTGGACGCTATTGCTACTACTTAGTAGCAAAAATCTACAAAATTAGTTCAAGATGACAGAAAACACACTCCTAAAATTGATGCTTTAGTGATCTTGGAATAAATCTGGGTCTTGTGCTCCCTTCTGCTGGGATGGCTGTAGGCAGTAAGGCCTCTCATAGCCTCCCTCAACCCTCATGGTTTAAAACATAGCATTTAAGCCAAACTGAAATGGATATGGCTCACCTTGAATGTTTGTTATTGTTACAAACAGATGTGAAAATGTGAGGGCTGTTTCATGAGCTGTTTGTCCATTTGCTCAGCAAAGAGAGGGGGGGCGGCTGGGGGAATTCACCCCATCAATCATCTCAACCACGTTGTCCCTATTGGCAAGTGGGAGCCTTTGCTTGCTTTATGTATTTAATTTGTGCAAATGTACAAAGTTACCACTGTTCACAGCTCAGAAGAGGCCAAATAGTTAAGGATTCAGCTGCAATTAACCTTTGAGAGCTGCCTATGTAATTCCCATTTATGTCTTAAAAAAAAAAAAGCCTTTATACATCTCATTAATTTGGTTCAGTTGCTTTTATGCAAAATGATAAAAATGTATCTGAATACATGCCTCCAAAAATCTGTTGGACAGTTCTATTTTGCATGCCTTTTACAACCAGCCTACAATCTTCTGTAAAAGTCACATAAATAAAATGAGAGCCTTAAGAACACACAAGTCAATATGCTCTGGTTGGATGGTGGGAGGATAATATTCGTGTTAGTTAAGGCACTCATAGAATCTTTGCTTTTTTATTCTGCTTCTCAAGATTTTGGTGTTTGGCTTCATCATCAGTTTAGTTGTAACAGAGGTTAAACTGTGAAAACAAAATACTTCCTCTGATATATTGCATTTATAAAAAAAAGGTTAAGGTACTTATATTGCACTTATTACTATAATAGCAGAATATGTTACAGACCTTTTAGGTGTTTGTTTCGCAAAACCCCAATAAGATGGCAAAGTGCAGTGCAACCCTTTTTACAGAGGGGGACTGAAAAACTGAAGTTATGTTTTAGAAGCATGTTGTCTTCCAAAAGAAGACATTCTCAATTTGACTCAGATTCTAAGGCAAGTTGTTGAAACCCATTATGACTACACGGTAGGCCTTAACATGTTTTGTCTTTGCAAAGATGTCTCTAGACTTTCATTAGAGGTTTTCTATTAGGCAATGCATTTGGAGACTTCCAAATACTGTTGTATGTTGATACTGTTGGCACTGCTAAGCCCAAAACTGAGCCCACTTACAAGCTCCTCTGGCTGCAGTCTGGTTCTCTTCTTGAGCCCCAAAGGCCACTCTGTCATTATGTTAAAAAACTTGTCTTAGGAATGATGGGACTATTTCAGAGATTGATTTTGGTTTTTAATTTATTGTTTAACTGTAATATTTTTTCCTACTGTAGAATCTGTTGCTTTATGCTACTAACTTGTTCAGTCTCTAAGTATAGAACTTGTGGTCTTTGAAGATTCTGTTTCCACCTAATTTAGGCACAGTTCATTTGCCTTGGTTTGATCCCAATTTACACAGGACAAGGGAAAGCTATGCTATTGCATAAATGATTAGGAATATAGTGAGAATACCTTCAAATAAATTACAGTATTTTTTTTCTACATAAGGAGCTCTTTAGGTTTCTTGCAAAACTGCCTTTCTACTTGTAAATTTGTTGGTTTGTTTCCTGCCTTTGGATCTTCTGTAAGATTCTCTGCTTACTGATGTGGACTGAAGTTGAGGTCTAAAGGTCTCTCTCATGTATGTAGTCCCAAGACAGAAAGCATATGAGGAATTTTTTATTTTTTTTTTTAAATAAAGACTAGTGTGAAATAGAAAGGCTCTCAGCTGAAGTCAGTGAAGTCAGATGTTGACCTTTGGATTTGTTATGCAGCTAATTATCTAGTTCTGTTTCTTTTTCCCCTTCCACTTGTGTGCCATCAATAGCTCAAACATGTTGCAACTATGCAATTTTGCTTGCATGTTAGGTATAATGTTGGTAGAAATATAAGGATTTTTCCACCCACGGTGCATATAAAAAATATGCTATAGCTATTCATGTATTTTGTGCTAGGGACACATTCAAACTTGCAGTGCAGCTTTCTATGCCAACATTTCAACTATTTTGAAGAAATAATTTTTTATGAAATATTATCTTAACACCTCTTCTTTAGGGACCAGACACAAGCCATTTGAGATAGCTATATTCCTTGCACTTTGCCTATAGAAAACATGCAAGTTTTATTTAAAAGAAAAAAACTGACTAACTTCCATTTAAAAAATTTTTGTAACTTATACCTTATGTAATAAGAAATGAACTTCAGATGGGAGAAAATTTTTTGAATTCTGTAACCTGCTTTTTGTACTACTTTATTTCAAATTATTTGCACATAATTGCTACTTTTTTGTATAAATTTCAGTGAGTTTACAAAGCATCTACAATGAATCATTCCCTTTTGAATTTCAGATGGCATCCAAGCTTGGTAACAGAAGGTACAAGGGATTAATATTTCTCTGCAAAACAACAGTTTGAGCAGGTGGTACTTGATGCTATTACACATATAGGTCACTTGGGAGAGTGCTTAATCACTGAACTGAATATTAATGAGGACAGCTTTCTCAGCCAATTTTTTTTAAAAGGAATGCTTCTTAAGGAGTGGGGGGAAAACCCACCAAACCTGCCAAAGTCTGGAGTTTTGGAAATTAAGCTTATTACTGTAAAATCTTGCTGTACAAGTTGGGATTAATTTTGGTTTTTTTTTTGGCTGGAGTAATTTTGTGATAAATAGGAGCCACTGTGAACTTCAGGTATAATCTGGGCATGTACCTAGCCTTTCTTCTTAATTTATTTTCCTGAACTTTTCTGTACTTACCTGCCTGGATTTCAGACTGTCCTGTTGAAATGCCAGACCAAAAGTGCTTGGTGACTTCAAGCTGTAAGTTTGCATAAATATAAAGCAATACTTCATGGACTTTTTGGCTTGAAATCCTGAGAAGAAATATGGGATTAATGTATCTGAGTTGAAAAACTAAACTGTTGATGAAAGCAGAAAAGAGAAACAGCTGACCTCATTGCATGAGCTGCAGAACGTAAAATCCACTTTCTTTGACTTGTTCTTCTCTACTGAGTCATGCTTTAAATAACTTCTAGATTATTCAGGATCTTGTTTTAAAAGGCGTAAGGTAAGTTTGCAAGATTCTTACGTGGTCAGAAAAATAATATTCATCTCTTTTGGCCATGCCTAACATTACCATGGATTAAGTCCTCTGAAATTCAGAAATTCACCAGAAGTGCTGATGGAGTTTCCTGAAGGTAATGCTAGTTATTGCCTCTGTAGTGCCCACAGTATGGCAGCTGGCAATGATATGCCATATCAGCGCACCTCTGCTGCACTGTCTGAAACTCCTTTAAGAGCTTTGATTTTTCCCAGGGCTCTGTTTGGGAGCCACTGGCTGTCACAGCTGTGTGACAGTGATGAGCATGAGCAGCAGGATTTTCCCTCCACCCCAGGCAGAGGCATGGGGACAGCAGTGCTGTCCCATGGTGCGGGTACTTGAAGGGGATGAGGCATTTCCCTTGGAAAATGGGCTTAGAAACTCAGGAAGGAGGATGGTCCTGTGGAGGGCAGGAGCCCCTGCTGTGGGGCTAGGACCTCTTGGGAGGCAGCTGCCCTGCCCTGCTTCCTTTTACCTCCCAGTGTAGGGAAGAAAAGTCTCCTCTCTGGAGAGGCAACTTTACCTTCCTGCTCACTGCCTTCCGAGTTCAAAGCCCTGCTTCTGTTTCCTCCCTGGCCCCCAGCAGCTTTTAACATTGCCCTTTCTATTCTTTAACAAAAGGTCTTGGCACAGTATCTTCTGCCTGTGTTTTCAGACTGGCTCCTGCATTCAGGCAGTGTGTGTGTGATTTCACCTGGCCTGGGTGTTCACATTAACCTACCTTGAAACACCTTTCAGAAGGTCGGGCATTCAGTGAAAGTGATGCATGCCTGACGAGATGCTGCATGTTTTGGTGGTTTGGTTTTTTTTGTGTTTTTTTTTTCTTTTCTTTAATAGCATTTTCCTTCTGAGGCCTGGTTTAGCATCATGAAGTGATGAAGTACTCTGAATACCACTGCTTTGACATATTTCCAACTGCCTTTGTTAGTGTCGCGTTATGGTTACTACCATGTAAATGGATACTCATCTTTCTTGTATAGCAGGCCATTCCCTGAGTCTCAGTGTTTGTTCATTGAAAGCTATCAGTGAAATTCAGGTTTTACATGTATTGGTAATATAGTCCTATGGATATGAACATATTTCCATTTTGAAAGCTTATCATCTTAAGTTTATTTTGTATTCTTAAATATGTTTGGGAGGGAGGAAATTTCTCTAGTTTTTTTTAGTTCAAAGATGAAGTTAAATATTTTATTAAATATTGAAGATAAAAATTAGTTAACAGTTGACTTCAATACTTAGCTAGAAGGGGTCTTTCTTTATTGTCTGCTGCTGTAAACACCTAGCAATGCACGAGATATCCCAAGCTGAGTACAAACTAGAGAAAAACATAGATCTAGGGGAAGGAGAAGAAAAGCTGGGGTAGAAATGAGTTTGAAACTGACTCTGAGTTGGACCCTACCCATACATAAAGAATAGCAGCCAGAGGGCATTCTCTCAAAGATACCTGGGATAAGAAGGTAATGCAGTGGCATAGGACTTAGAAAAGGGGGAATATGTCTTGGGAGATTTCTAGGTAGGTCTGGATGAATGGGAACACTTGGGAGACTGAGGCTAGAAGTATTGATTCTCAGAGCAAGCGCCAAAGTTAACTGGTGCCTAGTAAAAAATCGTAGGTATTGCTGGAGATTAAAATGATGGACATAAGGTGGCTAGACTGAGGAATGCAGGATAGGGAACTAAAAAACTAATAGAAGAATGAGGTGATGTAGGTCAAAAGAATGCGATGAGGTTAGATAGACTAGAAGGGGATCGTGAATTTTTAAGAAGCAGCAGAGAGAACTGGAAAATTGAGATTTGGGAAGGGGAAAAAACAACACATGACCAATATAGATTTGAGTTATGGGGTAGAAGGCAAATTTTATTGGGGAAAGTTGAATGGTTTGAAAAGTCTGTTGCCAAAAGATCAGAGCCCAGAATGACACTTCACTTTCTTGACTCTTGTGGTCAGCAGACACGTGAAAACTTTCTGGCCAATTCTATTCCCAAAAATGCAAAGTGTAACAACTGCTATCATTTACTCCCCCAGCTCAAGGGTAAGAGGCCTGTTTGTTTTCCACGAGTTTCAGAAGTTATTAATGGACAAAGTGGCCACAAAAGACATGTGATTTGGTTTTAATTCTAAAGAAGCAAACAAGAATGTTGCATCAGTTAAAAAAAAAAGTTTTTAGTCAAATATTGTTAATGACTCTTGCAACAGAAGTTTGCCTCCAGTTGTATGCTGTACAGTAGTCCTTAATCATGCTATCTTATGCTATTTTATTCTAGCGTGTTCTTGCTTTATTCGGTTTTGAGATGGACAGGGTTTGCTTAATGAACAGATGTTCACTATTTTGTACAATACGTGGCCTCAAGCTTTATTTCCTGTATTTTATTCAGACCCTGACTTTGAAGTCAAAATAATTCTTTTCCTCAGGGGCTTTTCATGATGCTCATCACTGTGATATCTGAATAGATTCTCCCAAAATAATTAATTTACCTTCACAACACCCTTGAGGTGTGCAAGTTTTATCTATCTTTTACAAGGAAGCAATAAAGGCAGAATGAGATAGAGATCAAATATCTCCTCTACTTTCAGACTGCTGAATCTGAGATACCCAAGACACTGTCAGGATGGGCACTTTTTGTCAGATTCTTTTTAGGCACAAAACATTAAACTTTGGGCCTTTACATCCAAATTTTAGTGCTCATCAATTGATATAATGGGACGTTAATCTGGGGAACCTGGAAAAGGGAAAACCAAATTTTCTCATTGTCTCTCTACATTTGGTTTGTGTGATTCACTTGACATCTAATCATCCTCTGGTCATTCCATCAGAATCTAGTCCTTAAAGTAGCAGTTACCCTGACACATCTTGCTGCTTTTTCCTTTCTCTCATACTGTTAAACATCTGCAAGAAATTGGACAGGGGTCCCACAAATGAGTGTTCATCCTCAGTCACTGTTTCTCTCTGAAGTGGACTGACTCTGTGCACCAAAGGAAGCATCTTCTAAGGAAGGTATCATAAATGACTTCATCATTTATCAGCCTGATTATACAGTGTGTGTGTGAATAAACTTAGATTAAGGTTGTAGTCTTTGGTCCAATATCGTTTGCATTTATTAACGCTAGTCTTTGAACCTTTAAAGCTCTCCCTTGTATTGCAGGGTTTTTTTGTTTTCTTTTTTAAGCAGAAATGACAACCTAGAAAATGTGCAATTATAAGGGAATACAAATAAGTGCTCCCCAGTCCCTTCAGTAGATTATGAATTTGTAGAGAGAC
>VZTL01073372.1:11528-32732 GCA_013400535.1 Scopus umbretta | reverse complement strand
GGTGTTTTTATCCCCCCCCCCCCCCCCCCAATACAGTGGGTCAAAGTGATGATAAAAAAATGGCTATTTTTTCCCCAGTTTTATCTGTGCTACAGAAGTTGTTGTCAGTCATCTGTGACCAATACATCTGGAGTTGACACTTTCAACTGAAGCATTTGGGGAACATAAACAATGCTGAAAGCCCCTAGGAGAGAGTGTCTTTGTCTGTGATTTTGTATTTTTCAGCATAGCAAGCTCTGTATTGGATCCTATAGATGCTGCATGTTACAAAAAATAGGAAAGAGAAGACAGGTTTTTGAGAGTTATTGATAATCTCATGCTATGGAAGTATTTATTTTTGTCCTAAGTAATTAAGAAATTAAGTAAAATCTTTCGTGTTATGATTTCAAAATGCTAGTAAAAGGTAAATGTGTTTTCAATTAAATGTATGATACAACTAGAAAGATATTTTATAATTGTGACCTGATCATGCTAATATATTATTAGACACTTACCGTGTGAATTCAGCAAGTCACTTCTGCTCTTTCCCATGCTGTTAGGTCATTTTTACAATTAGTTCAGTGCAAAGATTTTTTTTTTTTACTTTCTCATCCAGGGTCTGCAATGCTAGAGATGACCACTGGATGGAACCATTACATTTTACTTACTATGATGTTGCAAAACCTTGCTGTATGTGACTGAAATACATGTCCCTAAGAAAAAGCTTTTATTGAATAATGTTACCATTAATGTTTTATTTAAAAAAAAAAAAAAAAGTATAGAAAGCATAAAGAAAGCAGATTTTAAGTAGTGCTTTTATGAATCTGCAGTGATGAAGAGGAGGATATTTTCTGTTTTGCAATCTGCAGTTATTTTGTTTGGAATAATCAGAGTTGAAAAAACAAACAGAACCAAAATTACACTTTTTGAAGTCATGAGGGCTTATAAGAAAGATACTATGTACAATAGTATCAGCCAGCAGATTATGCAGGGAGAAGTTTTTCAAGACTTAATGTTGTTTGGCAGATAGCAAAAAATCTTCCACTGTGGGAGATGTTAGGCAAGAGGCTTTTAAGAAGTCATGCTTCAATTATTCTGGTTAATTAAAAATAAAGTGCATATGTAATTAAGGGAATAGTTTTTTCTTTTTCTTTTTTTTTTTTTTTCCCCAGAAGTTGTTCAAAGTTAATTTAGAGCTAAGATTGTGGGGTTTATTCTCCCTTGCCTTTCACTTTGAGTGGATGTTATGTGATGGTTGCTGTCATAACACTGTGTACTACATGTGGGACCTCCAGAGATGAACATTTTAGTCCATCAGCAGTTTGAGTTTAAAGAACTAGCTCCTATATTTGGAAACTTCATCAGATTCATCTCATTTCAGATCCATACCAAGATACTCTTTGTATGATGATAAATATGATAGCAGGAAAGGGTTGCAGTAGAAAGCTACTTTTCTGATTTGCTAACAAGGTATTTTGCTTAAATATAAATAATAACCTTCTGTGTATAGTGGTGGTAAAACAGACCCTTTCTTGCCCCTCTTGAAGATGAAAATATGATAATAGTAACTTGTTACGGTATCATCCCCTAGGCAGTGGACAGTGGGCAACTCTCACCGTGACCCTGCTCTATATACTCACACTAGAGTCCCGAGATCTTCGTTTGTCTTGCATGTGTGTCAGGAGGTGTTACGAAGGGAGACTGTTCATGGATGGTTAACAACTGTCATGGGGCAGGTTAACAACATGCAGAGATTTCTTTTTCCTCCTTTTCTGTCCTATGTTGTAGTGGTAGGATTGGAAAAAAGGAATATAGCCTCTGAATATCTGTAGTACCTTATAAATCATCTGATACTTAGCTCTTTATTTAAGGGGAGAAACAGACACATTAAATATACCATACGATATGAACACTTTACCTGTTTTTTGAGTGGATTATACCTGTTTAATAAGGTTAAACAGCACTGGCCAAACTGACTCTGGAAATGTAAGAGTGCCCATACCTTCTGTATCAATGCAGTAAGAGGATTTAAGGAGCACAAGCAGAAGAGACAGAAGTAGTTCAGATAGATGAGTGCAGTCCTGTTTAATCTGAGAATACTTTGTGGATGGTGGTACAGTGGCTCTACAGATCTGCACATGAGCTACGGAAATTCTGCTTGTATTACGAAGTGGTGACAGAGCTCTTTTACTCTACTGACCCTAGTAGTTACCTTAAACTCGTTTTGAAAAAGTGAATAGATTTCACAAACCAAAATCACCTTGTTTTTTGAATATTTCACAAAGATGACTCTTCAAGTCATAAGTAGAAACATTTTTTTCTGATAATTGGCCTTTTCATAATGTTTGTCACTTGCATTCATTTAGCCTTACTCTGACTTCAGCCATAAAAATGCGTACCACCTTAAACATGTCTGTATATGTACTTGTTGTTCTGTGATATCTCCAGCTAGATAACTCTACCTACTTCTGCTTGTGAAGAATATTCTTATGTGGCTGTTGGCTGAGATGGCTTGTTCTTTATATGGCTGTTGGGTTAATAAATATAACCAAACACAGAATAGAGCTGGGGGGCTAACCCTGGGTGGAGCTTTCCTTTAAGGAAAGAGAAAACTAATTCTGTTGTATCGTTATCTGTCATGGGTCACAACCACCTCGTGCAATGCTACAGGCCTGGGGAAGAATGGCTGGAAGGCTGCCAGGTGGAAAAGGACCTGGGGGTGCTGGTTGACAGCCGGCTGGATATGAGCCAGCAGTGTGGCCAAGAAGGCCAACAACATCCTGGCTTGTATCAGGAATAGTGTGGCCAGCAGGAGTAGGGAAGTGATTGTCCCCCTGTACTCGGCACTGGTGAGGCCACGCTTGGAATACTGTGTTCAGTTTTGGACCCCTCACTACAAGAAGGACATCGAGGTGCTGGAGCATGTCCAGAGAAGGGCAACAAAGCTCGTGAACGGCCTGGAGAACAAGTCTTATGAGGAGCATCTGAGGGAACTGGGGTTGTTTAGTCTGGAGAAGAGGAGGCTGAGGGGAGACCTTATCACTCTCTACAACAAAGGAGGCTGTAGTGAGGAGGGTGTTGGTCTCTTCTTCCAAGTGACAAGCAATAAGAGGAGAGGAAATGGCCTCAAGTTGCACCAGGGGAGGTTTAGATTGGATATCTGGAAAAATTTCTTTGTGGACAGGGTTGTGAAGCATTTGAACAGGCTGCCCAGGGAAGTGGTTGAGTCCCCATCCCTGGAGTTATTGAAAAGACAGGTAGATGTGGTGCTTAGGGACATGGTTTAGTGGTGGACTTGGCAGTGCTAGGTTAACAGTTAGATTTGATGATCTTATAGGTCTTTTCTAACCTAAACAATTCTATGATTCTAAAATTCTAATGTTGGCATCTGCCTATTGTTTTACAGCACCTCACAGGTGCTGAAGTTTCCAATCTGCCCTGCTTCATAGCTCCTTACTTGCCTTGCAACTAGACTACCACAGTATAATTGAGAATTTCAGGCTGCACAAGCATCAGATGATGATAAGATTTTTTTGGTTTAAGCCTAATTAACTGTTAACGTGTTAATTGGTGAAAATTCCTACATCAGAGATCAGAAGTTTGTGCTGCTAATTATCATGATCTGGTATGTGAAACTGTGCTGACACTGGCAATATTGGTAGACTGGAATAATTAGAAGTAGAGAGAAGCAAAACCCGAGTACTTATCTAATTGATTTAATAGGATATTCAGTTTGTCATTGCTGCCCCCTGCCTCAACAATAATAAGAATAGTGTATGAGCTGCTACACATGTTCAAAGCTTGATTAGTATCCAAGTATATGATTGAGCTCTGTAACCAAATAGGCAATGTATGAATTAGTGTAAAAGACTCTCTTAGAATATATACAAGAGTTTGCACAACATTTAAAAGGTGAGCCAGTGTTGATTGTTTTTGAACTTTTGGCTTCTGGGGAGTTGCACATCATGGTTGGGTCAGCATAGCAGCATGGTGGTGAGTGACAGCTGTGGTGGTGTCTCAGGCTGGTGGCCAGAGAGGCCAGAGCACCTAGTCAGAGGCAGGTCTCTTGGGGAGACCTGGCGGTGTACAGTAGGAGGGCAAAACGTATAGAATAATGTCTAAAGACCCAGAGTCGTCATTAGGATGAGGTACTGCAGGAGCTTGGGTGAACATATATTTGGTGTTGTTATGACCAAATTTTAAAATATATGACCCAAAATGTTTTAGAACTATTCATTTCTACAAAAAATTTTCTATACTTTGCTTTTTCATATGGAGTTGAAGTGGCGTGGGGGGTTTTTGTTTGGTTTTGCTTTAAGGTGGAAAATGTGTTCTGCTTGTACAGTAATATTGCTGAGCCTGTTATCTCTGTTTCTTGCCTTTCCATTTTGTTCTTTGTATTCACTGTTATGTATTTTTCTTTTCTCTCCTTTCTTGTGCTCTTTTACTTGCCAATGCAGTATCTCCTTTGCATCTCAAGTGAAGGCAGGGAGAAGTCCGCTCCTGTGGTCACCTGCCCACGTAGTCGGCACAGTGCGGCTGGGCATGTAGGTGCAGTGGAAATGTCACACCGACACTTTGCAGGACAGGGGGATGCTGGCACCTGAAAGGTAGCCATGATCTGTTTTGATCATCCGTTTGGAATATAAAGAATTAGACGGAGCTAAAGTTAGACAGAAACGTTTTCTGGATGTGTGCGGTGCTGGGTGAAATCAAAGGGGATAAAACAACATAAAGGAGGAACACAGAAGGGAAGTGGAAAGTGTTGAAAGATGAGTTAATGGCTGCCCACAGGTGATGTGTGTCATAGAGCAATAAATACAGTATAAGTATGGGGTGGGGGGAAGGCCAAGGTGGATGAACAAGTGAATAAAAAATGCAATTGCAGATAAGAGGAAAAAAATTGTCAGAGGCAGAGATCCAAGAAGAGGCTGGGAGGCATACAAAAAGAAGTTGAGGAAATGTAAAAATTGATGAGAAAAGCAAAGGTGGAGTATAAAAAGATGATTGCCTTTATTTGTAAAAGCAGAGATTGAGATTGAGATAAAATGACTTTTTTATCCAGGTAGAAAAGGCGCTCCTCTAGCCTGAGAAATCCTGAAGTATGGGGAGAGGGTGATGATGATGGCGGCAGATCTGCTTTACATCAGTTCAGAAAAAAACCCAAAGTGGTAGCTCACCGTGCCAGCACGGGGGTGCCCGGCAGGGCAGGAGCAGGCCTCTCTGGCAGCGGGGCCGAGCTGGGCAGCCCCAGCCCCATCGCTGGGCTGAGGTGTGGGGTGCCCGAACGTGAGGCTGAAGCGCAGGGCCGGGGGGCCCGGTGAGGCTGGCCCTGCCCGCCGTGGCCCTGTGTGGAGCTAGGGGCGGAAGCGGCCATGTTTGGCAGGGGTAGGAGAGTTCTGCCTCGTCTCCCAGGCTCAGCTTCACCTTTTTGCTCTTCCCACTGCTGCTATTGGGAAAAATTACTCCCCTCTCTTCAGTCATTTGCCCCCCTCCTTGCAGTTGGCAGTATCTCAGCATGGTTTGTTTTTTTCTTCAGTGAGCTGGAATTGGGACTTCGTCAGGAGCGTTGCCAGGCAGTATTTAGCCTCTCAGGGAAAATGCAGTCACTACTCCTCAAATGCCAGCCTCTGCTTAAAGAGGATTTTCTGCTTCCTTAGTAGAAAAAAACAGCACAGGCTTTTCTCCTTTCTTCTCTGGTGCAAATCATCCTCCTAATTGTAAGTACCAGAGTTCCTCAGATTTGAAAACATATGATGAAGTGTAGACCTGAGCTGAATCTTCTGCCTCTCCTCAAGTCTCCACAGCTCTTGCGGGGTAAAACCCTGACAAAACCAGACCCTCACAGCTCCTGTGAAGCCTGTCCTTGCTTTAACATCCAAATAGTTTCCTGCAAATCAAAGGACCTAGTTCAAATGCATATACACCACCCCTGCCAAAACAGCTGGGTATTTAAAACTCAGAAAATACAGGGGGTTAGTAAGCAAAATTCTTTTGGTATAAATGAGTATTTTTTAAAAAAGACTGTTTCCTCATCAGAATGAGTTAGGTTTTACACAGAAACCATTGGGGTGGGGGAGAGTACCTTACAACAGCTGATAGCTTGACCGCTGTGGCATGAGTTGGGGCAGTGAGGTTGAAGTCCCCGCTTTGAAATGAAGCATGCAGTTGTCTGGTGTGTAAGTGTGTTCTGCTTTCATTGTGTTTTAATAAAATAAATAATAATTAAAAAAAATAAAACAAAGAACCACCACAACAACAAAAAAACCCAACACTAAAACAAAACCCCAAACACCACAGTTTTGGGTGACCCTATATCAGTTATACAGGTTTTGTTATAAAATATCATATCAAGAATCTACTTTGTATGAATTCTTACCTTTTTTTTTTTTGCTGGTCCTTTTCAAAAATCTTAAGGACTTTACCTGTAAATACTTGAAAACTGCATAGTAATTAAAAAAATATTAAAAAATATATATTATTATATATAATAATTATATATTTATTTATATATAATTTATTTCTATTTATTTATATATAATTATATAATATTATTATATAAAAATATATATATAAAATATATATATCATGTTCCATATATGGAACATGATCCAGTCTGTCAGTCATCTGTCACTTACTCAGAGCTTTTTCTCTTGGAGACAGGGGTGGGAGGCTATTTTTCAGCATGTACACTGGCAGCTTTGGCTCCATGCTTTATATTGCACGGATTTTAGCACCCACGTATAGTAATGTGACTGTAATTCTCAGACTTTAGGTCCCTAGGTAAATGACTGCCATGGATTGATGAACAAGGACATTATGGTAACATCTTCCAAAGATAAACTGACAGGTTAGAGTCATTCTGTGTGTTTACTGTCACATAATGCCCAGAGAACATGCAGGAGGGTTAACCAGTAGCTGAAGATGAACTAATCTTAAGGAGTATTGGTACAATCTTTACTTCAATTTTTTGAGAATTTGTTAAGGAGGTGTAGAGCATAAAATGTTAGTGGGCGTTTCTGGAATTAACCTCCCTCAGTTTCCTAAGATTATGAAAGAAATTGGTTAATGTTTTGGAATATAAACATGCATCCAGTTTGGTCTTGGTGTCTTTCCTGGGGAATCACTACTGTGGTGATGCTGGCTTATTCTGTGGCAACTTGCTTTTCCTCTGTACTTCTGCATGGGTCTGCTTCCTTCAGAAAAGGGTCACTGGAGTGTGATACACAAGACTGCCAGAGATGAAAGCAGTAAGTAGAAAGCCCAAGACATGAACATGAATGCTGCTTTCAGCTTGTCTTGAAGTTTGAGTTGTTCCTACCTTTAGCTGAAGGTGAGTTCTAGACTGACCATGTGACAGAGTGTATAAAGCATAGCTACTTGACATTTTAATACAGAAATGAAATCTTAAAAGCTTCTTTAGAAATCCTACCTGTGATTCTTACAGTAACACAATGAAATTGCAAGGTAAAATTTATGGAATTACCTAACGTATTTTAACCCAGCGTGCAATAGAACAAGCAAAACAGATTTTCAATGTTTTCAAAGTATGTTTTAAGTACTTTATAACAAAGGTGAGGGACTAACAACACATGCATTTTGAGTTTTTTATATCTATCTTGTCTGAAAACAGTAAAAGTGTGTCTAATAAATAGAAGTCATAAAACTGTGTGCTATAAAAGTGCAATTTATTTTACACTTAGTAATGCAGGATGCAGTAGCGTAACACTAAATAAAATCTAATGCAGTGAATTTGGCAGAGTACTAACTGTACATTTAGATGATTGCGCTATTAACCTCTTCCATATATCCTCTCTAGTTTGTGGGCTACCTTTTATTACAGTAATAAGTGATAAGGACTACTATTAGCGTTACGAGATGAGTAGTGCCCCCCTAATTCAATTTTCTTCTCCAAACTGTTATGACAATGACCCGTATAGTCTTTAAGATGAAATTAATTTTGGTTCAGAGGGCCAGCATATGGCTTATGATTCCCTTAAGTCCTACTTAAGCCTTACTTTGATGTTTTATTTAGTATACCTTGTATAACAGTTAAGCTCAGACTAGAACATTGTACTATAATTTTGCTCCATTTGTTTTCCAAAGTGCTTTTCTTTCCTTGGAAAAAGTTGTTCATAGAACAGTACATTTATATAGTTTGGTGGTCACAAACCAGATGCTGCTGCAGCTGAAAGCCGCCCATTGCATAGTCCTCAGCTGTGCTCCTTGAGATCTGTGTATCAAGATTTATTATTAAATTAGATGGTCATACACTCTGCAATAAAACATTCTTGCAGTCTAAATGAATTTTTGTAGAATATGGCACAGAATGCATTTATTTAATCTGTCAGTTTCATTAATGAAACTTTTTTCTCTTAAACCTTATAGTTAATTTTAGTCAGTCTGGATAGTGGTAAAATACTCAAAGCAAAACTACAAGTTTTGTGAAAAAGTATTTTGTAAGAAAGCAGAGTTTCTCCAGGGTAAAGCTTCAGCTTAAGCTCACTTCTTACTAAAACCCACAGAATTTGCCAAGTGAGACTTTTATGAATGTACCAAACCTCAGAAAAGCTTTAAATAGAGTTTGTACCTTGTACACCAAAGAATCTATTCCTCTGTCAAGGGTTCTCCCTGCTTTAATTTTCCAATAACTAACATGGGATGAGCTGACACTAAGGAGTAAATGGATGCTAATGATTATGGAGACAAAAAAGTGAACAAAATGTGAATCATTTGGTAAATTCTTTGAAAACTAGGTGGTGTTCTCCTATAAGCTACTTCATATATTTCCTTCATGTGAGTGCAAACCATGAAAGCCTTTAATTCCATACTTATTTTCAGCAATTTTTCCCCCCCTTTGGTATACTTGTGCCTTCATTTTAATGCATGAATAGCCTCTTTTATCTTGGTTATGTCAAGTTTAGATGTCTAATGAATTTTAATCACTTTTTTTTCCCAAAGGTGTTTAAAGATTCTGTCTTTCTGTGTTATGAGCTGTAGGGAACCAGCTTTTTTGTATCTCTTCATGTTCAGTTCTGTGGATAGTGGAGGTAATGAAGTATACTTTTCTTTGCATTCTGTAAAGGAATTGGTACTTGTACAAAGATAAAAATCTAAAACACAGCCATGATTCGGATTAATTCTTTCAAAGGATGCAGAAGGAACGTGTTCCACCGTAACATTTCTCATTGCTCTTTCCAAGCACATTGAGCCTTGAAAACTGAGGTAAACTGAAAAAAGTCTGCACTTTTGAAGGCAAGGAGACTGGATAATGGCACAGATCAAAACCCAAATTCTAAATGCATAACTTAGTCTTAGAAATTCACTTTAGGAAAATGTGGCACAGACTAATCCTAAATTCAGTCATAGGTCGCATGAGATTGTTCTGACATTTAGAATGGTCTTCAGCACGGCAAGCTTTCAGGGTGACATTTAGATGGAACTTTTTAGAAATATATCACGTTCTCAGGAAAGTGCTGTGGAGTAGAGCAGATTTATAGAGCTGGGGAGCCTATTATGCAGAACTGTAGATCACTGCTGTCTACCAATAAGGCTAGCTTTTTTGCTAATATTCACCAAGTGTCCTTTGCCTTTCTCCTCTCCTTGTTGAAGAAACAATTCAATTTGATAGCATTCTCTTAAAATATTTTCTCTGGGACACTAAACTTCTATCCTTTGTCTAATCACCTGCTCAATCCACCAGCTGTTTATCCTTTAACAGTTTCTTCCACTTTGCTTTAAGCTGTCTGTTTACTCCAAAGTTGGTCAGATCAACACATTGTACATGTAATAATATAGCTGGGTTCTGGATAGGACATCCACTGTGTTCTTGTGTACTGATATCTAAAATTATAATGATAAAATCGATTTTGCAATTTTGTAATTTCTAGAATGCGGTGTTACTTAGCGGAGTATACACTGAGACAAATTTACTGTTCAGAGAGTGGTGGTGGGGGAATAATAAAAAAAAGGGGAGGGAAGGGGCAGGGGCAAAAAATGACTGCAGTTACCTGGTATCAAATATTGTGCGATGACTATTATAGCGCACTTCCAGTGTTCTGTAGATTACATGACATGATGAAAATGTTTCCTAGAAATCTGTAATTGTATTGGGTTTGTGTGGCAAGGTTTTGGTAGCAGGGAGGGCCTACAGGGGTGGCTTCTGTGAGAAGCTGCTAGAAGCTTCCCACATGTCTGATAGAGGCAATGCCAGCTGGCTCTAAGACAAACCTGCTGCTGGCCAAAGAAGCCAACCAGCAATGGTGGTAGTGCCTCAGTGGTAACATATTTAAGAAAAGGGGGGAGAAAAAAAACAAACCTAAAACCCAAGAGGGCACAAACTGCAGCTGGAGTGAGGTGTGAGAATATGTGAAAGGAACAACTCTGCAGACACCAAGGTCAGTGAAGAAGGAGGGGGAGGAGGTGCTCCAGGCACCAGAGCAGAGATTCCCCTGCAGCTCCTGGTGAAGACCATGGTGAGGCAGCCTGTCCCCCTGCAGCCCATGGAGGTTAAGGGTGGAGCAGATATCCCCCTGCAGCCTGTGGAGGACCCCATGAGAGAGCAGATGGATGTGCCTGAAGGAGGCTGTGACTCTGTGGGAAGCCTGTGCTGGAGCAGGCTCCTGGCAGGACCTGTGGACCCATGGAAAGAGAGGAGCCCACATGCTGGAGCAGGTTTGCTGGCAGGACTTGTGACCCTGTGGGGGACCCATGCTGGAGCAGTCTGTTTCTGAAAGACTGCAACTTGTGGAAGGGACCTATGATGGAGCAGTTCATAAAGAACTATAGCTGAGGGAAGGGCCCACACTGGAGAAGCTCTTGGAGACCTGTCTCCCGTGGCAGGGACCCCACGCTGGAGCAGGGGAAGAGTGTGAGGAGTCCTCCCCTGACAAAGGAGGAGTGGCAGAGACAATGTGTGATGAACTGACCACAACTCCCATTCCCCATCCTTCTGCGCTGCTCAGTGGGAGGAGGGAGAGAAATCGGGAGAGAAGTTGAGCCTGGGAAGAAGGTAGGTGTGTTGGGGGGGAAGGTGTTTTCAGATTAGGTTTTATTTCTCATTATACCCTACTCAGTTTTGATTGGTAATAAACTGATTTTTTCCCCAAGTTGAGTCTGTTTTACCTGTGCTGGTGGTAATTGCTGAGTGATCTCCCTGTCCTTATCTTCACCCACGACCTTTTTTCTGTTATATTTTCTCTCCCCTGTCCAGTTGAGAAGGGGAGTGATAGAGCGTACTGGGTACTTGGCATCCAGCCAGAGTCGACCCACCACAATAACCATAGTGTTTCAAGAATGTCTAACTTTTTTGATATATCTATGACTACAAAGCACTTCTTTCTAGGCTCTGTGTTATGCTTCTTAATCTACTAGCATCATAACTACATTTGGATCATCTGGGTTCACAGGCCCAAATCCCTGAAGCTTTTACTTGTGCATACTCTTTCACCCTGTCTATCCAATTCATCCTGTTATACGGAGTAGAGGCTGACTGGCTGTTCATTTGGATTCAGCAACCAGCTTAGTCGGCCTTACATGATAGGCACTCTTCATTAGTGTTTTGAATGAGGGTTTCTATTACATGTCAATGGAAAGGGCTGATTAAATAGGTAGAAGTAATGACTGCCTTATATGAATACAATGCACTAAATGAACTCTGAGGCCACATCTGGGTTTGAGTATCAGAATACTGTTTACTGATGATATTGCACAAATGAGTAATGGAAATTTTAAAGATGTGATGTAACAATGAAATAAGGGATGTTTTGTGTGGTTTTTAGGTTAATTCATAGTTAAAGTCCTTTTCGCTAGTCTACAGTCACATCATTTCTTTTTTTTCTATGTTCTCATTCATATTGCTTCCTATATTCTACTGCTATGGAAGTATATTCTAATTAACATTTTCATTGACTAGTGTAATTGAAGTTACAGCTTGGTAAAGCTGAGGGTCAGTGCACCTTCATGATGACTGGGGGATTAGGAAGATATTTAAAAACTTAGAGTTGATAAAAATGTATGAGAGGAGAACCAGTCATTAACCTGATTTCAGCTGAAAAGAAATCTGCTGTTGGTTTTACGATGTTAAGGGTCCTTCTGATTTGTGAAAAGCTTGCCCTGTTCTTCTTTCTATGCAAATTTCCTAAAATTATGTGAACTCTTGATGTTGCAAAATGTAGGGTGCTCAACGGGTCTAGCTATGCAGATGGAATTGGGTATTTTTGTGTTAATAAAGGGAAGTATCTGACATCTCATTATTTCATTTAATGATCTACAGCCTCATAAAGAGGTTTACAGATGAAATACGGAAGACTATCATTTGCTTAACTCTGTAGAACTTGTGAAGATGGCAGTAGCAGAGAATGTTTGTGGAGAGTTTCATTCAGGCTGTAAGAATAATCTGCTCTTCAGTTCAGCAAGTAGACAGAAACTTTAAAAATTATCAGGTCAAGCCAAGCTGAAATAAATGTGTTTGTATACAGTATGCGAGTATCTGCTATCCTTTCCACACCCCAGAAAGCATAGTTCTGAAAAGGTGGTACATATTTAATGAAGATTTTCAGAGAGAAAGAAAGGCAACTAAGACATGGATGAAAATGACTTTATTCCTATTTTGCTTGGCAAGAAAATAAAGCATTTAGAACACTCATGCAGGGATGTGCACTGCAGACTTGGTGATCTCCTTGTCCAAGTCTCTTACCACTCTACAGGTGAACGCCCTAATCCTTGGTCTGAAAGGTATTTTGGGGTTGCTTCTGCTTTTCTTGGGGGGAAAAATAGTCCTCCCAAGCTTAGGAGGAGTGGGACACTCATTTTCTAAATGACTACACTTTAAGAATGCTCCAAAACTACAGAAGACCAAAATAAGATTATTGAAATCCCCTTTTTGCATTAGACCTTTGTGGGGATTGAGAGGGCAGAGAGGACGTTGTTAGTTTTATTTATTCCTGGTACCTGCACAGCTACTGGAGTGAAATTTAAAGTCAGGTTTTGTGGTGTGTTTTTTTTTGTTTGTTTTGTTTTCCCCCTCTGTCCTGTTGCAGTCAAGTATTTCAACAGTTAGAAATAAGTATCTCAACAGTAAAACTTGAAAAAACAAGATAATATGTAACAACAGTAAATAACTTTATAGGAACTAGTATAAAGATCAGTGTTAACTGAGTAGATTATTTTGTGTCTAACAAAATAATGACTAGCTACAACTCTTCAATGAATACTTCTCCCTCACTAGCTTTTTGCAAAATATTGTATAATTAGACTGAGTTAGGAGATTAGAGTTGTGTTTCTTTGAGTTATGCTTTTAATTATTGAAAACAAGACTAAATGTGTCAATTCCCTTTGCATACATAAAGGGAAAGAAGCATGACCATAGAGAATATGCATGGCCAAAAGTATGCAATAAGGAATTTTACAGCTTGAAAGAGTGGAAGAAATTATAGGGTCAAGACAGATTTGTTTTTCTTGGGAGATGCCAAGTTAAGCGGGGAAAAAAAAAAAAAACAACCCCACAAAATTAATAAATCCTTTATAGGTATAAGGACTTTACGTGAACTTTTTTTAAAGTGAACTTTATGCTGGAGGTAGTGTTCCTGTGAATAACTTCTTGTGCTGTAGGTTCAGCATGTTGCTGCAACTAAGGTTAAGAAACAGAAGATTTGCTTGATTGAAGTCAGTGTAAGATTCCTACAGAAAATTGAATGGCTGTTCTCGAATTGCTGGATTGCCCGCATAACTTTCTCTAAAGCTTTGTCTTCCAGGTTCTTAAAGGGTTGCTCTTTGCATTCCCAACTTGTGTTCCCTAGTATTTTTCATGACGAACAGTTTTGGTTTGCCATGAATGACCACAGGGTGGCACCATTAAAAAATGAAACCCCAAAGCATGAGCCCTTGTTAAACAAATGTAAGGCGAGGGTTGGGTCTTGTGTAGATTTTAGGTTGTGCCATGAGAGGGCAAGTACAAGCAGGTGTAAGTGGGTGTCTGAGAATATGGCCTGACATTAGTTTTTCCTATCAGATTTAATAGTTACAACTACTAGCGTTGCTTAGGGATGTAGGAAGAAAAACTTGCTTCAGAATGAAACCTTTTCAGTCTTTGGTCCAAAAAATTTTATGCAATAGAAGGTAGTGTTTTATTCCAATAACCTGAAGTGAAGAGTTACTGATCTGTTGAAAACACTGAGGACAGTGCTGGCTGGGAGTTGCTGTGATGCACAAAAGTATGCTGCATGTTACCATGATAAAGGAATAGGACAAAGAGCCAACCTGCTGCTAATATTAATACTGATCTGAAATTTTAGAATTAGTGAAATTAAAACATGCAGCAAATAAATTGATTTTTAGAATTCAGTTGCATATTAACTTGCATATGTTTTGTTTTATCTTCTTCTAGTATGATCAATTTCTTTTAAATACTTTTTTAAAAGCATAATTTGTCTCAGTACCATTTCACAACTGGTTTGTGTTTTTTCGGAATTCTTTTAAAATAATGAAATCCTTGAGACTTCAAAGAGCTTAAATCTTGAGGTAGGTAGTGTTAACACCTGTTTGAGTATTGCAATGTGCTTATAAATGCACATACTACATCTCATTCTAGAAATTGGTTCATGGAAGGTATAATAATCTTCTCTTGTTATGGCCTATTGAAGTAAAGTAGTGTGATGGGGGTGAATTTAAGCCTTGTTGATTAATTTACGAATGGACTGTAATCCGTTTTTAAAAAAGGAGTTTGGCGGGGGGGAGGGGGATTGAGCCTCCAATTCACATGGCTTGCTTTCTGCTCCTTCATTGGGTTACTTGATTTTTGATAACTAGGAAGAGACTCTTAATGGATCACTGGAACTTTGAACTCCTTCAGGAGACAATTGGGAGAATTTTTAATAATAAAAAATTTAGTACTCGGATTGAATAATGGTAAGATCTACTGAATCTTCTTCTCTCCTGTTTATAAAAGTATTTGAATAAATCTGTGAGACACAGTCTACCTTAGTAGTTCATACAAAACTGAGAAAGAGAAAAAATTACAGGCTGCATGTCAGACTTGATATCAGCTTATCGTTAAGCACATCTGCAGCAAGTAATTGTGTGTTTGCATGTGTGTACATCTACAAGAAGAGTAGCTAGCCCCATAAGCAGTCCCTACAACTGTCATCTAATATAATACATATGAATATAAATTCCTTTCCAGACTTGTAAGTAAATGGTGTGGCATCCTTTTCTACATGCTTTCCTTTGTTTTTTCCAGTGATTTTTTTTTTTTTACTTATATTACAATAGGATAACTGTGATTAGCTTTTCCGTAGACTGTATTAGCACTATCTGGCAGAAGAAAATTAAGAAACAGTAGTACTACAAAAGTATTTTCCTCAAAAAATAGCTAAATGAAATCAGTAATTTAAAGCCTGTTAAACGAAGAAGGAAATGCACCCAATAAATCTGTAAATATAGGTCTATACTATAGTGCTGAATTTTCATATATTTGAATTTCATACTAAATGGCATCCAGGCAGGAGGTGGTATGCGTTGTTAGAGGAAACACTAGTGTGCAGCTAGACATATATGTTTAATATTTTTCTGTTGTGCTTTTTCTGTCTAGTAGCTCCAAGTCGAGGTTTAGACTTGGAGCTTTGTGCTAAGAGAATCCAAGATTTAAACATGCAGAATTTTCCTTTTAAGGTGGCGACAGCCACTGCAGATGTCACAATTTATCACTTGGCTTTAACACAAATGTGACACGATCTCATTAAATTTCTGCCATGAGATTTTATTGCTTTAATAATTTGTTGCAATATTTATAGAATACTATGATGAATTGTATTGAATTTATCATATTATCCAATAAATAACGTGACAGAACAATAAATCAATCACATTTCAAAAAGTGTTAAAATTGCATCGTCTAAAATCCTAGATCCAAGCATAATGAGGGCTTGTCTGAAAATAAAAGGGAAGTTTATTAACTTGGAATCTCTTGTAGTAAACTGATTAATTTGGGTCTTGATCAAAAATGCTTTAAGCTATTGTCTGGTAGCTGATGACTTAACTTTTTAAAACGGAGTACTTTGGCAATGGGTGCTGTCTTCTCCTGGAATAGGTACATGGACTGAATGTAGGAGCAGAGAATAAATGATCACTCGAGGCCTTCAGCTGAAATGGTTTGTGTCCAGTGCTGACTTGTCTTTTAATTTGATTGAATGGTAGCGACACCATCACTAGAACTGAATGAGCAGGAAGGAGAGTCCTTGAACAGAGGGCAGAGTAATCTGTAGCAACCTCTCCTTTTTGTCTTGACCACCTTTTGGAGGAATGTGAGTTGCCAATTCAGTGTATGTGTGAACCCCTGAGGGGTGCTGGGCTGCATGAAATACAGGCATTCCTGTGTACCTGTAATTATACACCAATAGCTGTTAAGTAGTAAGAGATTTAATGCCACATGTAGTAAAGGAAGATGAAATAAAAAGCTTAAATGAATGACAAAAGCAGTCACTGGTGGTTATTTAATCCTCCAGGTTATTAATTTCTTTTACTTAAAGTATGCTCTATATACGTCCACCCTCCCCCACCCCCATATATTATGATTCATTGTAGATTGGCACTATGGCTATTTCTAAAATTGCAATTACTTGTAGGAACTCTTTTAATCCAAAGAACCCAAAAAGAGTGGGACACCAGTGTGATGACAATTATACACCTGCATGCAGAAACGCTCCAAACACCACTGATACAAACAAAAGATCCTTGACCTATGTTGTCTGCTGTCTAAGTATATGGTGGGAATAGGGAAGGATGCAGACAAATGAGGAAGTACAAAGAAATAATTAAGCTGTAATATCTACTTGACTCAGCCTATCAGCAGCCTTATCAAATTAAGGTTTCTTACAGACACAGAAGTAGATTTTTAAGGATCAAAATAATTATATTGATTTTGTGAGTGCATACAGTATGTCATCCAAGCACAATAAGTAGTATTGCACTTGTTTTCTAGTACAAAAAATCCCATACATACATACAGATCAAAATTGTAGCCTTTCTTAAAAAGGGGAGAAATTTAAGAGGCCAGAGCAGAAATTAGGATTTCTGTGGCAGCCTGGGTTTAAAAAAAAAAAATAAATTAAAATATTATGTTGGGAAAGAAAAGTACATCTTCCTATTAATGTAAATGTTTTTTAACATTTTCAGATGAGTCAAAACTTTTGCATTGTCAGAATGAACCATTTCATCTTTTGTGTATGGAACTGAAGGGGAAGCATGTTGTTGCGGTTCAGTTCTATTTTAAAATCTCTCTCTTGTACAAGGGTGCTGCTTTTTTCCTCCACACTTCTGTTCTTGTATGTATGGCATGTACTCTGTTACTAGTATCTGCAGGCAGGTGACTTACATAAAGTGCTGCTTTATACAGTTTGAACAGACATCATGGGAAATACAGCTAAACTTGGAAGCACAGCCTAGGCAGAAGAGATATGGTAGGTCTAACTGTCCCTTTCTAAAAACTAATGAAATAAACTAAGTAGAACCAAAGCAATAAGGAGTTTCCAGAAAAAAAATTACACAACTTTTGATTTAGCATGCCATTATGAGATGTTTCCATTTAGTTTTGTCCACCTTGAAAGGAAGTACCTTATTTTCCCTCTCCTAATGTAAAAGTGAAATAATTTTGCTTTTTGTTTGCTTGGTGTTCGTGGTTTTGGTGGCTTTTTTTTTTTTTACCTCTATTATTACTCTGTCATCTCAGGTGGATACTTAGCAGTTTCCATGAGAGATTGGTGGGAAGCAGATTGACAGTGCTAGGTGAAATAAGAGAGCTTTACATATTAAATCTCCCAAGGGGTGTTACTGGAGTAACAATGGGAAGTTTTAGTCCCTGATCTGAATCCAGAGGAATGACTGTGAAGTTCAGGCATTCCGATACACATCATGGTACAGTAGCGTTGAGCTGGTCTCTGGTGCAGGCTCAGAACAGTTTCCTTCTGCGGTGGAGTGAGGGAGCATTTTACATCATGTCTGACTTCTGGGACAGAAAGACATTCTTACCTGATCTTATTATATAAAGAAAAGAGGATTGCTTGCAAAACTTGACTTATTTATTCATTCATGCAGCTTTTTCTTAATTTAACTTACTAGTTCACCAGATTGAATAGCTGACTCTCAGAAAAGAGAAAGAAAACACCCCAAGCAAACAAAGAGGAGAATGCTTGGTGCACAGTTGATCTTACTTACCCAGTGACTGCCCTAGGGGAGGCAAATATTATGAAAAGTAACCAGTTAATCCCCTGAGTTATTGCTACAAAAATCCTTTGGCTGAACATAATATTGGTATATTTCTGATGAACGCTTTTAAATTTCCAGGATATTTAATTCTCTTACAAACCATCCCTCATCCCCAAGAAAACTCCAAATGATTTCAGACAACAGTGACTATTCTTTTCAGCATCACTGTATCATGTTTCAGTCTTTACAAACTTATGTTCCCTCAAAAATCAAATAATGTCCCAATTTAGCTAGTTACTATTGTTTTAGAAATGACCTTACTAAATTGGTACTCTTACAGTTGTATTAGGATGTTAAATAGTCTCTTACTGTAGAACTTGTAATAGTTCTTTATCTTTTTTCATTTTTCTTTTTTAATACTTTTTTTTTTATAGTGTAACAACTTGGACGCATCTGTCATCAGTGAAGAAATTTCTTTCCTATGATGCATCAGTTCTATTTTAGTTTGACTTATTTTAATTGTCTAGATTTAAAAAAAAAATTAAGAAGAAAGGAAAATGAAGTGATTAATAGGGCACAGCAGTGTGTTGTATACAACGCCTAATTCTGACTGAGTAGTAGGACTTCAGGCGTGTGAGTTCACATACTGGCTTTCAGCTGCTGCTTTCCTTGGGCTGCTGTGGCTGGGCGCTGACCCCGAGGCACAGCTCCTGAGCTGAGCTTTCCTCCGCTGCCATTCTCAGTCTTTCCCCCACCGATGGTTGGGAAGCAGGGAGGAAGAGTCGGTGTGACTTGAATACAGAGGGCTACTTCAAATGGACGTGACAGAGAATCAGCAGAGAAAACAAGCCTTCAACTTAGTTGTCAGTTGAAAGCTTTTGATGACCTTTCCTTAACAGTTTAGTGTTGTGTTTTGAAATTGTTTGTAGCTTTGTTTGTTTGGTTTTTTTAAATCAATGAAACAGGATAGAGGCAGCATTTGCGGTACTTTTCTAGAAATATCTGGCAAAATGATGACTGCTCAATCCTTTTGGAAATAGCACAGAGCTAAAAGTTTTCTTGCACTTCGGATGTTTACACTACATGGCTATTATTGTGAAACTGTTACCACGTTTCTCCTAACTATGGATACGTTTTCTTCTGTAGGACATACCAGGTTTCTTTCATCTGGGCAGAGAAGTTGAGAAAGTTTGCCCTTTTTTTTTTGTTGCTCCTGCTACTTTTTCTTTCTTAAACCATTATACATCTGGTCTTACAGGTGAGGTTGCTTAATGTTAGTAATAATGTGTTTTATTTACCCTAAGTTGGCATAGTTTTGGTTTCTTTTTGCTCCATTTTGAAGAGCAAATGGATAATAGCTTGGTGACTTCCTTCTAAGGCAGTTGGTAATTGTGATTTCCACCCATTTTCTTAATGAGGATAAATGAGGCATGGTAGCACTAATTTAATTAGAGATATCGGAACTCTTAGTTCTAAGATTTACTATCAAGAGTATTTTTCCTTTCTTTCTCCCCTTGCGCTTCCCTCTTCCCCCAGGGCCTACAATCAGACAGATATTCAGTGCTGCATGAGATAGACATGTTTTTATGTATGGTTTTATATGTTGAGGAAATATTTCAGTTCCACTGGAAATAATGACATTTTAACAAATAACAATACTGATAAGGTTCAAAGTGTCTTGAGTTTTTTCTGAGTTGCTTTTTCAGGTATGACAAAATTTCAAGTTCAGATAAAGTTAAGAGTTCACTAGGGATTTTTGATATTTCAATTTGAGTGTTAAACTTATGAAGGATGAGGGTTGTTGATGTCAAATGGGTCTGGTCTCCCTAGGGAGCTGGCAAGGGGAATAGCTGTGGCAGCTTCCATACCATACCATTTCAAGCACTAAACCTGGAATTTGTATGTGTGCATTTTGGTAATTACTGCTCATACCTTTCAAGGAAGACCTTTTAGTGGTGTTATCAAGAATTGTAATAAGGAAATAAGTGCTCTTGCATTAAAGATCTACTTGAAAAGCCATTTGAAATGCTTGAATACTTCGATTTTTAAGAATAGTAAGTTTTAAAAATATTTGCATTATTTAACCGGTATTCATTTTTCTGTGTGATGAGGGGGTTTTTTGTTGTTTTCCTTAGAGTGGTCATTTTTCAGACAAATGATTCTGTAAGACCTTGAAAGAAAAAGGTTGCTTAATGCAGAATGTGCATCTGTACAATTTATACTCCAATTAATATCCTGAACCGTGGCAGACAACAGAGTTAAAAATCACTATGGTTTCATGCCAAAATCCATAACATAACATTCATTTTACTCTGCATAATATAATTTTATTTGGAGAACATATTTGACTAGATGAAGACATCAGAGTGTCTTGGATGAGAGTCTGGCAGTAATCCTATATATTTGCCATCATTATATTACACAGTTGTCACTATGTCTAGTATTGGAAAAAAACCCTCCTTTGGAAGGCTTCCTTCTCCTTCCTGTGGCTTCCCTGGGGAGAATATAATAGTTCTGGAAGGATATAAATGCAGTTAGGTTAAAAAAAAAAAAATGTATATACAAGCAAGTTGGGAACTCTTCAGGCAGTTTCCTTAAGGACCAATTCTTTCCTAGACTGAGAAACCCTGGGGCTGAGATACAGTGGACATAGAGTATGTAGGGAAGTTATGCAACTCTTGCAAACCTTTATCTTAAATTGTTGCTGTAAAACACAGCAATAATCAAGGATTTTAACTTAATACACTGAATCTTCCCTTTCCAGATTGTAAGAATATTTTCTTGCAGATTTAAAGAAAGTAAGTATACATGTAATATGAAACATGGGGGGGAAAAAGGTAATAAAAATGAGCAGTTTACGTGATATTACAAAGTAGCCATTTGAATTCCCTCTACGCATTGGTTTAAACAAGATTTATGCCCCTAAATTATCAAAGGATTTCTGAAAATCTAATCCAAACTGCATAAGCTAATGGTATTTTATAAATCTTTCAGTCTCTTAAACAAAAAAAAAAAAAAAAAAAA
>VZTL01073371.1:9556-22301 GCA_013400535.1 Scopus umbretta | reverse complement strand
TTTTTTAAAACACTGAGGGTTGAAAAATCCCTCTCTCTAAATAGCATTTACTATGTATGAAAATTCTTCTCCAGTGCTTCCTAATGCAAAGAAAAACATTCTTCTGTAATAGCCACATAGTAACTAGCAAGATAGTATGTGGGATATAGGATAGCTTCAGAACATGTTAAGTCGAGTATGACAGAAGACAGACTTAGGCTCATGGTTCTGTCAGTCTAATTTTGGACATCTTTTAATTAAGATGATGATTATGACTAGCTTTCCAGAGACATTACCAGACAAGTAAATATACTGAAATTGTATGTTAAGTTCTCATGAGAGATGTTGAACAGTTTTACTGGCAGTGTGTGTTTTGGTAATACAAGCCTGTCAGATTACCAACACAAACATTCATCTTTCTGCTTTTCATTTGAATTTTCCAAGTGGGTTACATCCAAAGTAGACATGTGGGATTTCAGAAAGTTCACACGCAAAATGTTATTCAAAAGCACTGTAATGGATTGGCTGGAATGGATGGATGCATGTGTATGCACACATGCTTGTACATGTAGTTGTGTGTCCATACTATTGTTGTCTGCTGGGTGGCATCAAAACTGCCCACATTTATATGAAAGATCAAACAAATAATCACTTTCCTTTAGCATAAAAGGACAGAGATTGATATGAAACATCTATCCAACATGTATAAGCGGCTTCTGTGCCAGCAGATTTTAAAACTCTGGAAGATATGTGAGCCAGAAAAGTTGTGCTATGACTTGTTGAGGAAATTTGGTCAGATCTGTTGAGCAATATCTTATTTATGAGTTTCAAGTAGGTGAACCAAATCCAGTTTCTGTGTGCAAATTTTGTTGCAAACCAAACTCTCCAAGGCTAGTGCAGTCTTGCATAAAATACTTTCCTTTTCTAGTCCTAAAATAAACTGTTCCATTCTGCAAATACAGCAGCATTACTTGCTTGACGGACAAGATACTCAGCTTCTCTGAATCTGCACATCTCTGTGGAGTTTAACAAGATGCAGCCATGTATAAAAGCTGAGAATCTATGAACTGCAGTCTGGCAGAAATCTGTATTTGTATCTTCTTATCTTCTTGGCACAGCCTGAATGAGGGAAAATTAAAAAACTTGTGAAACAAGTCTTACTCTTCATGGTGACCAGATTGGTTGGGAATGCTGTTTAAGTTTTATAGATATTTATAGTTTTATAGATCATTTAAGACATATCAGTTCTGCTGGATGGAGTTGTCACTCAGCCACCAGCATAAAGCACAAGTTACTTCCTGAACTCCCTGTCTTCCTTTCAATTACTTCCATTTTTAATTAAATCAAAAAGGCCCTAAGAAGGGACTTCACACTTAGCCTTCACTGTCTTGAGAGGTGATGCCATTATCTCTGCAATGTCAAGAATGAAAAAAATTAGTTTCTCTCTTTCCCTCTGTTGGGCTGTTCCTGGTTAAAAGCATACTTTTGATTTACAATTTGAGGTGAAGAACATTGGGGTTTTTATGTATATCTGCTCAGTTCTGTGATAAATGGCACTTAAGATTTTATTGTTTACCAGTTAGTGTTTATTTTTAAGTCCTTTAAGCTTCATGACTGTTATTTTTTATTTAGACACATTTTCCCTTGTCCCTTTGTTTCACCTGTCTTTTATAGACTGCTATCATTGTCTTTAAATGGATGTCAGATGTGCTCCTCTCTACAGGAAAAGTGCTTTTAATCTTCATTGCACTTGCAACCTCTAGCTCTTTCTTATCCATCCTTCAAAGACAACAATACTGAGTGACTGCAAGGCTCATGTCTGATTTTAAGGGCACTGATGGTCTCTGCACCCTCAGTTAGGATGTTTTTTCATGCTTGTATCATCTCTTCCAGCCGAAAAATTGACAAATTGACAAGATAAGAATTTATAAGAACCGTGGTGTTTTAACAGGCTCTTTATCTCCTACATTCTGTGATCCCTGTGGAGTTTCAGAAATGGTTGGGCTGTGATGAAGCACGCCTAGGCAGAAACTGAATAACCAAATGTTCTGAGTTCTGTTCTAACATCCACTATGCAAAACTGTGCATCTTTTCATCTATATAAAACGAAAAATTGTTGCCTGAAAGCTGGTGGATACTCTCTTACCTAGAGAGCTCCACAAATATTACAGAATTTGAAGGGTTCTGACCTTTGGGTCCACTTCACAAGCACTTACTAAGCTAGGAAGTGCAAATGTGTACGGGAATCCACTGAGTGTTAAAGGATGTGACTGGTAAGAAACGTTGTATCCCCTTTCAGTGTTACAATGCCTTATACATTCAAGCCAAGCAATGGGGTTGAAAATAGGATTATTACAGGATTAATCCATTGTTGTGGTTTAACCCCAGTAGGTAGCTCAGCCCCACACAGCCTCTCACTCACTCCACCCACAGCGAGACTGGGGAGAGAATCGAAGGGCAAAAGTTAGAAAACTTGTGGGATGAACTAGACAATTTAATAGGTAAAGCAAAAGCTGCATTTGCAAGAAAGGTAAAACAAGGAATTCACTCACTACTTCCCATCAGCAGGCAGGTGATCAGCTATCTCTGGGAAAGCAGGGCTCCATCACACATAACGGTTACTTAGGAAGACAAACACCATAACTCTGGACCAAATTCCTGCAGGAGGCATGACTGGTTTATATCATCTCATTACTGCCTTTGCTTCTTTACCCAGTATGGGATGTATTTCCTACTGGAAATATGCTCTTTGTTCTCTTTGCTATGCTCTAAAACTGGGTTTATCCAGCTCCCCAGGAAACATTTCTTTAGGGACCAGAAGTCAACTGCCTGTCATTTGATTTTATGTCCTGGGCGTCCCTTGTATCATGTTCTCAAGGGTCTCTGCAGCCATCTTGCATGTATACTGTCATGGGTCCTTGCTGTGGTCTGATTGAGTACGTCACTGAGCATGGCGTGAGAACATGTGTCTGTGTGATGCACAGTGGTGGACCTCAGGTCTTCACACAGGTGTAGGACCTCATGCTAGGTCATAGAAAAAAATCTAATGTGTCAGCCTACAGGGTGACAGCCCTAGGATTTCTCCTACAGCATAGGTGCTATGACAAATTCTGGTGTCCACAAAGATCTCTTCAAAACCATGGCACAATTAGATGACCAAGGAATTTGGCCTGAAAGCTGCAGCACAGGTTATTCTTTAGCACAGTGTTGAGAAGTCAGGAAGACCATACTGCATTACTACAGGAAATAATCTTAGCAGAGCAGCAAATAGTATAATGAAAGCATGATCCAACCTCATGCAGCTAGGAGTCACACCTAGGCCAGTGTTCACCGTCAAAACTATGTTGAAGTAGTCAAACTACAGAAAGAAGCAATTCTCCTGCATTCTTTCCTCTGATTTCTTAATGTTTCCAGCCACGTTGCTCATTCCCTGTGATACCTACATTTCCCCAGTGCTTCAAAACTCTGACCTTTCTTTTGCAGAAATACATTTTTTAAATTCAATACCTGGTCTTACAATCATAGTAAATGAACTTTTCAGCTTGTTTTTACTTTAGAGTACAATATGCATCGGCAAAAAATGACTTAGTAGTTTTAACTCAAGCTCTCAAAGGCATAAATTAATGTGGAAAAACATAAATTCTTTAATTCTTTCAGTCTGGAAATCTGTTCAACCTGCATTTTTCTGACTGGTTTTCCCCAGCTGTTAAATTGATGAGATGATTATATTATGATTCTATAAATAATATGTCTTGAGAAAGGGACGTAATTAGGTGGAAAATGGAAACTCAGGGATTCACTGGGAGGCAGGATCTTCTTGGAGAACGGTTGCATTGTAAACCTGGGAGGAGAAACCTGTCTTCTGGAAGAGGTTTAGCTGTTGAAAAAGGAGTAGATTAGATGTGGCATTCCTGGAGATTTAAAAGACCACAGGACTTCTGAGATCTGCACTTCCATTTTCATCTCACTCGGTCTGTTGCTTAGTTTACAAGAATACATCATGCTCACAAACATGATTCTTGGTTCTCTCTCCACAAACATTTTAAGCATCTTTTTCAGATATTATTTGTTTCTGTGTCCCTAATCACAAATGTGAGGTTTCTTTTGAGCCTGGGTATGAGCTTCAGTATGAGGTGTTTTCTGTGCACCTTAGTAAGCAATGAGACAGTACGTAAGTCTTAATGGCACTATGGCAAAATGGCACTATGATTACTTTTCTAATTTTCTGGTAGGTGCTGGAGAACATGTCATTATCCTCCTATAGTTGTGCCTTGCTACATCTGTTCTTGTTGTTCCCATTGTTCCTATAACAAGCTATATTTTAACTTAGTGAAGAAAAGGAAGAAGGAAAGAAAGCAGAAGATAATGGAAGAAGTTAAAGGAAGTTCAGCAGGTTATGACATTATCATCTGTCCATTGAGAAGGACAATCTGAGATAATTTTTTCTTGAGGTTGGTTTGGAGGCAGAATAGTTATGATTTCACTTCAGAATTGAAACTCCATCTCTAAAGAAGTATATGAGAATTTTTCCATGGCATCAGTCTTCATCCCAGTTCTTAGGGAAGGGACAAACTGCATCAAGCCTCTGAACAGCAGAGTGGATCCTGTGATGTACAAGTACCTCAGTCCTTCTGATATCCAAGGGATGTTACAAAGGTACTGTCTCCATGCGTTGCAGCTGACTTCAGTGCCTATCTGGAGAAGCTGAGGAATCTGCTTTACTATTCTTGTGGCTTGAAAGGTTTTCTTAGTATGCCACCTGGGGGACCGTTTGTTGAAGTGGTCAAAAAGACCATTTGATGCCAATTAAGCTAATTTGTTCTTGGCATCTTCCCAGTGGCCAAAGAGAATAGATGATGGATCACCTTTGAATTTCTAACACTGCTGTGTACTGTGGAGCTGTTACCATGCCTTTTTTCAGTCTTTTCTTTTCTGGGTGATTTTCAGCCTTTTCCACTTTGTGGCTCTTAAAGATTTTCCAGTGAATGTACCAACCCTTGCATGGTACCTTGAACACTGATTTTGGCAGGTTCTGTTTTTCTTAGCTACTTTTTAACCTCTGGCAATGTGTCCACAAATCCTTGCACATCTGAGGACCACAAACTGTGAAGCAAACTTTCTCAGACCCTAAATCATCAACCTCTTTATGCAGAACATTTTCCCTACCATTTTATCTGCATACAATGTTTTTTATATGCTATAAACATTTTATCTTTTGTTGACTTCCTCTAGTTTTTCTCCAAGTTATTAATATTTTTCTTAAAAAGTAGGTAACAAGCTAAATGCAGAATCCAATCTACACTCATCAGTGCAAAATACAACTTGATAATTATTCCTGAAAAATTATTAACAAGTGTGAGATGTGCTTTTGCAAGCAGATCTAACTGCTGACTTGTGTTTTATTGTGTTTCCAGTAAAACCCTTGGGTCCTTTTATGGTATAAAGTTGTTTAGACAGGAACTTATAATTTCATATTTTCCTGTTTTCTTTCAGATGAGATACTCTTTAGGGGTGGGGATAAAGCCTATGTTTTGCTTTGTTTTTCGTGACTGAGGACATTGAGCCTTCCTGGAATTTCTCATGTAATGCCACCAACAATGCCAGCTTGCAGCCCTTGAAAGAGGCTCATTCAAACTGAGGGTATTAAATGAGAGAAAAAACTCAGGCACATGGTAATGCAAAACATTTCTGTCTTGAAATTCTAGCCTATAACAACATTGCTTGAGGCTTAATTTTATGGTTTAAAAAGCCACAAAATCTTTCATGGGAGTGCAGACAGGTATTACATAGTTGTTAATAATTTTATTTACATTTACTTAACTGAATAAGGGATGACCTTGCTGGTTTACAAGAGAAACAGATTTGAACACATGAAAATATTGGGGATATATGGTTGCAAGATTTAAAAGATAGGATTTGATTTTTTGCTTCCTTGAAATATCTGGCTTTGGGAGACTTTTCAATCAATGAATGTCCCAGGACCTTAAGGAAGCAAGCAGTAGTATTCATGAGGAACATTTAATTAACAGGTCCTTCTTCACCTCTGATTTACCGTTCTTATCAGGGCTTAAAACCTGAAGGAAAGAAATGTAACTTCAGAGTTTACTTTATTATCAAAGAAAATTTTGCTGCTTAACACTAATGATTTAGTATCAATCAAAAACTACACTCCTTTTTTTTTAATTTCTAAAATGAGAGAGGGTAAATGACTGAAATATATATATATATAAAACTAAGCTAGACAAGCTGTGTGTAAGAATATAAACTTTGTCCTAAACCAACAGAATCAAATTAGATACTATACGTTTAGCACTTCTGTACAGATATACACTATCAGATTTACAGTGCAATATAAATGTTCATAAAGATGATTATTCATCCCATTTTGAAACCAAGAAATAAAAATTAAAAAGAAATTAACCTAAAATGAACATCGATTACATTGATTACCCTGCTTAATTTATTCTTCTAAACCTAGGGTTCTTAAGACAGGACTGTTATTTCAGGGGGAAAAGTTACCTCTTCTGTGCTACCTTTAGGCTGTATGAAAGCCATGGTTCTGGAGGGCAAAGTGGGGGGTTCTTCTGTGCTAAAACTTGTGCAGGGTAAACAGGACGCCAAAGACCTTTTTGCACACCTTGAAGTACTGGATGCACTACATAGGGGTTATATAATGAATTGGGTCCCACTGCAATCTCTTTTCATGATGGCTTCATGTTCTAATAGTACATTTACTCTGCAGTTCAAAGGTGTCACAGCAGGTCATGTAGACCTACAGGAATTATCTTCAATCAGCTTCGGTGTTAATGGTAGTGTATCTCCAGCAGCACAGAGCTAAGTCTGGGCTAAGCTGGTCAGTAATGACCCAGAGTCCAGGACCTGGCAGGTGCCCTGAACCATATTCCATAGCTACATTATTCACCTGAATTTACTAAGCAAATCACATCTTGGGTGAGTGCAATACAAAAATTCTGAAAATGAAGGGCGTTTATGTGTACAGAAAAAGAAAAGATTGGATCTATACCTCATATCTGTTAGATTAATGTATTATTTATGGTTTATTTTCTTGAAGAAAAAAAAAGTAAAAGAAAAACACATGCCAACACCCTCATTGTCAGGTACCAATGTTCAAGCAACTGAATTATTCCTCAAGGAGCAATGCTTCTTTTAAAACTTTTATTTTATAATTTTATAACCTTTTTTCTTGTTAAGAAAAACTTTTTTGCTATTATAATTTGCCTAATATTCTAAACTGAACTCAGGAGAACAGGCTGAATCTGAAGTGATTTTACTTCTCTGGGGGTGTTGAATCCAAATAGAACATCATCATAATGTTTGTAGCAAAAATTCAAGAGAAGTTGGGGAGATCCTTGGGTATCACTTCCTATTAGAATGGAAGAGCCAACTGTCAAGTGAAGAGAGAGGGTATAAAGCTCTTCTTGATATACATGACTCTGTATGTTTCAGGCAAAGGAACGGAAGTGGGAACACAGAGGCAAATTCCATATCAGCATAACATGGTAACAAGAACTGCAGTCACATCTTTGATGGAAGTTCAAATGCCCCTTTCGAGATGCAGCGCATAGTCTCATGATTAAATTACAAATGTATATGGCCCTGTTGCACTGAACTTTGGTTTTATCAATTGTTTGAGCGGAAATCACTACTATTTTGATTTAAGACTATCCTACATCTACTTTGAATGTCTTGCAAATCACTGAAAAATGTGGAGTAATTGCAGCATCAGACAGGTGTTTTATTTTATTTTTTGCTGCACCACTTTTGTGACAATTATTTGGATGAATTAAAATAGAGCTTTCTCAAAGACAATGAAATGCTCAATGTGACTGCCTGACAAGGTCATGTACAGAGTAATAATTTGCATGAAGCTGAAAGAAGTACATGCCTTTCTAGGGTATAAACAAGTTTTGAGAGTGCCACAAATTATACAGGCGAAATAATTATAACTTGAATCAAACCAGCTTGCTTCTTGTAACCTTTCCACAGATTCAGCTAATTTATTAAACTCTGGGCATTGCAGTCAAACTCCAAAGAGAGTTTTTGTTCCATTTTTCTCCACTCTACTGCATAAATGACCAGGGAATGTAGCACTGCCCTTGATTCAGATGTTTACAAATCACAGACCTATAGTATCTTATCAGCACACATGATGTGGATAGGAACATGCACACAGACATGGTAGCACAGAGGGATACTGCCTGAATTATATTACTTGAAGAATTGTAGGACTGCCTTTCCAAAGCCATGAGGTTTTCCTTTTCTTAAAAAAAAAAATACCCACCTTCTCAAGCCTGTTAATATAAAATTAGTAATACTTCTGATCATAAAGGTACCTGGGAAGACCATGGAACAGATCCTCCTAGAGGCTATCCTAAGGTACATGGAGGACAGGGAGGTGATCTGAGACAGCCAGCATGGCTTCACCAAGGTCAAGTTCTGTCTGACCAACCTAATGGCCTTCTATGATGGAACGACTGCATCGTTGGACAAAGGAAGAACTATGGGTGTCTTCTCTCTGGACTTCTGTAAAGCCTTCAACATGGTCCCCCACAATGTCCTTCTCTCCAAACTGGAAAGAAATGGGTTTGGTGGGTGGACTGTTCAATGGGTGAGGAATTGGTTTGATGGTCGCATTCAGAGGGTACTGGCTCGATATCCAGGTGGAGATCAGTGACAAGTGGTGTTCCTCAGGGGTCCGTATTGGGACCAGTGCTGTGTAGTATCTTCATTAATGACACAGACAGCGGGATCAAGTGCACCCTTGGCAAGTTTGCAGGTGACACCAAGCTGAGTGGTGCAGTTGACATGCCTGAGGGATGGGATACCATCCAGAGGGATCTGGACAAACACAAGAATTGGGCCAGTGTGAACCTCATGAGATTCAACAAGGCCAAGTGCAAGGGCCTGCACCTGGGTCAGAGCAACCCCCATTATCAATACAGGCTGGGGGACAAAGGGATTGACAGCAGCCCTGTCGAGAAGTACTTGGGGGTACTGCTGGATGAAAACTTGGACATAAGCCAGCAATGTGGGCTTGCAGCCCAGAAAGCCAACCGTATCCTGGGCTGCAGCAAAAGAAGCATGGCCAGCAGGTTGAGGGAGGTGATTCTGCCCCTCTACTCTGCTCTGGTGAGACCCCATGTGGAGTACTGCATCCAGCTCTGGAGCCTCTAGTACAGGAAAGACATGGACTTGTTGGGGTGGGTCCAGGAGAGGGCCACAAAAATGATCAGAGGGATGGAACACCTCTGCTATGAGGACAGGCTGTGAGAGTTGGGGTTGTTCAGGCTGGAGAAGAGAAGGCTCTGCGAAGACCTTATTGTAGGATTTCAGTACTTAAAGGGGGCCTATGAGAAAGATGGAGACAAGGTTTTTAGCAGGGCCTATTGTGATAGGACAAGGGGTAATGGTTTTAAACTAAAGGACGGTAGACTTAGACTAGATATAAGGAAGTAAATTTTTATATTGAGGGTCATGAAACACTGGGACAGGTTGCCCAGAGGGGTGGTAGATGCTCATCCCTAGAAACATTCAAGGTCAGGCTGGATGGGGCTTTGAGCTACCTGATCTACTTGAAGATGCCCCTGCTCATGGCAGGGGGGTTGGACTAGATGTCTTTTAAAGGTCCCTTCCAACCCAAACTATTCTCTGATTCTCCGATTCTATGATTATTATTCTTAACATGAGAAAGTAAACATAAACCAAATTTGTAACAGTTAAAGGCACCAAAAATACTTCATCTGACCCTGGCATGATACTGCAGCAAATATTATGTGTGGGTGACAAAAAAATATTGTTCTATTTTCTGGCAGAATATGATAAATAATTAGATGATAGGGTGGGATTTTGATGATGACTATGACTAACTCTGCCCTGTGACTTCTCCAATGTTTTTTACATTTTAAAAATTTACTTATGCATCCCTGAATTAAAAAAATAAATTATATGTTAAGATTGTAAAATGTGCGCCATGATTATAGGTGATATTTTTATAGGTATATCCTTCACAGATAGTCCTGCCCAATTTAGCTTATGTATCGACCTGACAAAAGTTTGGCCAAATCTGTAATGAAGATGTCTCTGAACTGGCATGGTGGATGAGACTTACTAGAATATGCTTCTGTGCTAGTGAAATCATGTGTGTCTTAGATAATTTTCTTAACATACAATCTGTTTGGGCTGGCGTGGTAGTGAGCTACTGTATGACTCTACCCTGACATCTAGGAGGCCATGACGTCTGGGAGAAGGATTAACTTCATGTTTCTATGAGGTTCTGAATGCCTAATATGATATAGATACAACTCTTAAAAATTTTGACGGCCTAGGTCAGACAGTTGTCAGAATAGTGCCTCTAACGCTCTGTCATGTAGACATGACAAGTTACGGAATCTCTAACAAGGTCTTGTACCAAGTAAACACACCTTAGGTTAGGCCTGGTACCACAGAAAGTATGTGATGGTGCTGGATGAAATGCAGAATTCCAGACCTGAGCATCAACTTTACAGAGCTTTGTGTTTATTATTAATAAATGTATTTTCTTAAAAAATGTAAAGTTGTTCAATTAAACTTACAGAGAAAATGTTCTATGTATACATGCAGGCAGGGGAGAGAAAATAGGGAAGAGAAAACATGATTACCTCTACTACCCAGCAGAGACAAAGGCTGAAGCATTCACCCATTAAAATAGTTCTGTGGTATAAAGGAGATTAGCTTGAAATCTCTTGTCAATAGACATATACATGCAGGAAAGCAATTTAATGTGTCCTCATTTGCTAGCTTATTGAATTAGATGGAATTTTGGCATTCACTGAGAGCAAGTAAATACTTTTCATGGCCTGATGAGACTAGATTATTGATCAGTTAGACACATTTGTCTACGAAACAATGGTCCCAATCCTTTTCCTGAGACAGATGAATTTAATGTGAACATGCAGAATCAACTCAGAAATGTGATGATCTGTCAACTTGATGGTGAGTTCTTTTCAGTTCAGGTTTTGATTGTCAAAGCAAGATATGTAGGGTGGCGAAAGAAAGAAAATAAATACATATCCCTTGCATATGAAAGGTCATCAAGGCCATGTTTACAGTATGTTCTGCTAGGGAGCACGGAAAGATCTGTGAAACACAATAGTAGCACTTTGCTCCAGAGCTGGCTGGGGAACAGTGATTAAAATCCCTGTTATGAATAAAATCATGGTGTTTGAGTCTTTGAGCTTTAGCAATATTTCATTCATTGATTGCAAATAAATATACATATGGCCAATGTCTTTTCCTAGGAGTATTTATGGATCTGAAAACATCAAGAATTTTACCTAAAAATATAGTTGAAAATTCACACCAGAAAATAATTTATTAATAATTTTATATTAGTTTTAATCTCATTATTTTGAGTATTCTTTTCTAGAGAAAGAGATTGGCATTAAGTAAAAATTATTTCACTTTTAGCTTCCTTGCCTAAAATTGATTGATGACCTTTCCAACAAATTACTTTAAATCTTCACAAAGAAATATTGCCCTCTGAACATTACAAATAGACTGTACGTGCATAGATCTGAAATTTCTGGACATCCACGTTTGCTAAAACTCCTATCACATTCCAGGCAGCAATTTTGTGAGCGATTACCAAACTTGAACTGTATGCTTAAAACACAATCTGACTTCATATGCAAATATTTCATGGATTTTTTTTGTCCTATCTAAATATATATATACTGATAGACTTTCAAGAATCCATTTATAAATATATATATTCCTGAAAGTCAGCATGGGTATGGAGGCTTGTGTGCATGCATCACTTTGATACGCTGAGCATACTGTATGGAGAACATAACTCTCCTGGTAGAGACACAGTAATTGTAATAGAGGGTATAGTAGGTCGGTATAAGATTTAATATTTTGTATGAGTCAGCTTCAGCTGCTGTTCTCCAAATAAAGGAGAGCTTGTAACTGCTCTGTCCTATTAGCAACTGGGGATAATCCCAGTTACCCTTTTGCTCGGTAAGTTATTGAATCCCTTGAAAGAGTATGATTTACTCCTCCTTTGTTGCTAGCTAATTATCCATGACTGCCTGGATCCCACCTGTCCCCTCTGCACACCGCTGTGTGAGGGCTGAGGAGCAGAAGCTCCCAGGCAGGAGCAGTGGAGGCTGGGGGGGGGCACCAGAGCAGCCCCAGCCCCGGGCATCGGGCACCTCCCTGGGGCTGGGGCTGGGGTGTTGGCCATGGGTGGGCCTGACTCAGCAGAGCCCATGGCCAGGCAGGGCTGGGCTGTGGCAGGGCTGGAGACATGTCCTGTGGCCTTGCTGGGGTCGGGGCTGATGGCCCCGGGGGCTGCAATGGGGTCCTGGGCCATGGGCAGGGTGGGGGAGCCCCAGGGGTGGACAGGGGCATTAGGCTCCATGAGTGCACTCTGGCGCTGACAGAAAATGTGGCAGCCGTTTTGAGGCAGTGTCTGCTGCCGTTTTCTGTGGAAGTCCTAGAGCCACACAGCAACACAAAAGAAGTCTCTCAAGTTCTTACATGACCTGAAATAAGAACCTTGTTCTGAGCAAGAACATTGCTGGAATAGGAGCAAACCCATTCAGAAATAAATGCATTGCTGTTTCTCCTATATAGCTGATTGAAAAAAAAATCATATTCCCAAAATCTGTTGGTCCCCCGTTACCTGATCAAGCTCTCCCTGAGTTTTCTCTATTGCTCACCTGAAGGTGACTCTCTTAGCATAAGCATTAAAATTTATTGACTT
>VZTL01073367.1:206392-232101 GCA_013400535.1 Scopus umbretta | reverse complement strand
CCCCCCCGCACCTCCTCACCCCCCAACTCCCCGCTTTGTCTTGTGCACAACAGGGCTTTTCCAGAAACAGATGGTTTCCTACTGAGGCTGAGCCACCTACTTTGCTCGGGAGGCAGACTTGATCCGATTTGGGGCACCTCTTTTGCAGTTGCAGCGTTCCCGTGCTGGGCTCTTTCTGCGTGGCTGAGTGGTTTTGCAGGGCAGTAGCTGCTCCTTGCTACGCTGCCCTGAATCCTGGCTGGGATTTCCCCTGTGGGGGAGGCAGAGGAAGACTCAACTCTGCTAATTTTCTTTTATTTGGGTGGAAGTTACTGGAAAAATACCTGTGTTTTGCTGACCTCTCCCCCCACCTCATCTTCCCTGGGAAAACCTGTGCCACTTTCTATGCTGCCTGTTAAGGGGATGGTGCCACCGATGGGTGTCTTTAGCTCCTGGGTTGTCTTGCCTGGAAACGTGGATGCTACTGGCACAATCTCAGTTAAACAAGGACAGCATAAAACATTACAGTGCCCTGTCTGGAGGTGACACATTGCACTAGGGCCCCTAAAGTGCCATTGACTATGGGCCCTGCTGAGAGCTGCCATTAACTGTCTGGCAGCAGGGTGGGATATTGGAGTTTGCCCTGACCTTCTCTTCTTCCTGCCCCTGGTACTTCAGCTAAGAAAGGAGATGTTTTTCCCACTCCTTCATCTGTCAAGTTTGGTTTTGAGGCATTGAGATGGGATTATCTTTTCTTTTTTGTCACTGTGTGAGATTTTGTACTACTGTAAGACACTGTTGCTTCAGGCGAGGAGAGTTCAGGGCCAGGTGTGTAGGGGTGGGTACTTGAGAGCTTTTTGCTCCCTGGTGTTAGTAAGACATTGAAATGGCAAAAACTATAGTTGAAGAACTTACAGGAACTTTTCCATATTGTCACAGATTCGCATGGCATCAATATATGGAAAGTGTTGTGCTCAGTTTTATTGAGGGTCTTGTGTACTTGGTGAGCTTTTCTGAAAGATCTAGAGCCAACATTAACACCGCTGCGTGAAAATCACCAGTTACACAATTTCTTTCTTTGGAAAATTTTTGGCCCACATGGTGTGAGAGAAAAAGCTTGAAAAATACACCTCTAATGGCTCCAGCACTGATTGCTTGCAAAAAGAACCTGCAGGCTTTAAAAAAAAAAAAAAAGTTATTTTCCCAATTTTAGGGAGTAGAGAGATTCATGAATTTTCAGTGCTTGGGCTGGTGCTGCGATTTGGGCTGACTGAGCAATCAGGCTAGTTACCAGCCTTGCCTCTGAATCAGTGTTGTGCTAGGCAAGAGAAATGACTAAGAGCACAAAGAGATGGAATTCCTTTTTTTAAAAAACAAAGTACCCCCCCCCCCCCCCCCAAAAAAANAAAACAAAACCCCCCCCCCCCCCCCCAAAAAAAAAAAAAAAAGTTCAGAAAAAAAGTGATTCCATTAATACCGGCTTGAGTGGCAGAGCAGGAAATCGGCTGCAAATGAACAAAAAGCCACGCGGCGGGGATGCTAATGCAAGCAAATGCCAATTCACACTTTGGCAGGCGGCATGTGGCAGCTTCCTTTCCTGTTCAAACATTTTAGCCAGATAATGAGTGAAAAAAACCAAACATTTTTTGCATAATTGACAGACTTTGGAAGGGAGAAGCAATAGAGGAAGGGGAGCCGCAGCGCTAATTATTTGCTGGCTGATACGGCTGTCAACGAAGCAGCACGGGACTGTGCGGGGGGGGTGCGTTGCTAATTGCCGGCAGCGGCTGTAGCTCGTGTTGCTGCTCTTGGCCACTTGGCTGGTGGTGGAAGCTGTTGTTAATGCACGGGCAACCTGGTGGCTTGCTGGAACAGAAGCCGAGGCACGTTTGCCAGCAACTCTTGGGGTAGGGAGGGCAACCGTTAGCGAAATGGGGTTTCATATCAGTATTGATTGGGGTTGTGAGGGAGAAATGAAGCACAGAAGGGCACTGGTGGCTGTCTGGTCCAGAGCAGTGTGTTTATGTGAAGCAGATGGTTGACTGCTTTACTTTGCCAGCAGATTATGGAGTTGGCTTCAAACTGTCTTGTGTAGTTTCCTGGGAATGCAGGGATCCCGTCTGCAGCAGAACGTTGCTGCGTTGACCACGTTATCTGGGGTCAGAGATGGCAGTAAAGGTCTCACGAAGGCAGCTGCATGCTGGGGTGGTCCTCACCATCCACAGCGTCCTGTGTCACTGAAGGCACACTGATGCTCCGGTGGCATTGAGAGGCTCCAGCCCTGGCTGTCCCAGGGTATTTTGCAGGTGCCTTTTGCACACTTACCTCCAGTGCTGAAAAAGCAACTTCACGCTGAGTATCCTGATCTGCTGTTTTGGGGTTCCTCTTCCCATGTGCTGCTGTATTTGGGAAATAAATAAAAGGACGTTGTAGCTGCTAGGCTGAGTGGTGTGGGCAGGGAGTAGCTGGATCGGCATTGTCCTGCTGCTCCCCCGAGAAACACCAGCAACCTGAACATGGGGGTTGATTTCTCTGTGTACAGACCGCGGTCAGGAATGGGGCCGAACAGAAGTCGTTATTCCCTTTATAAGCAGTGAGACAAAAACTTCTCTGTAACTTAAATGTAAGTTACTTAAGGGCTGCAGACAGGAATAAATGGATAAAGTTTTCAGTAACCTGTATTTATACTATCATGTACAACTTCTAAACCGTCACAGCTATTGAAAAATTGGGAAAGGCAATCCAGAAATGTGGTCACTGAGAATGGGAGTTATTTGATACTACATGGTTACAGGAATTTACTGATTGAAAAAGCGCCAGCTTTTTAGGAAATACCATAAAAATAGACATTTTAGATGGATGGCAATGAAATCTGTAGAAGCATGCTCCCTTCTCTGCAAATAACCTCTATGCCATTTAGGAGTCTTCCAATAGGAGATTACAAAGATTTTAAATACTTTAAATTTCAACTTATGCTGGACAGTCCATAATACTATTTTCTCTTTCCCCTGGCTTTTTTTTTTTTTTTTTTTTTTCAAAATCACTTAAGAGAAGGTGCTCTCTATATTGTACAGAGGCTGGAACAGCAGCAGGAAAATGTGACTTTGAAATAATGGAATCTATAAGAATAGGCAATTTCATTCAAGTATAGTGATTTAGTGCCCTGTTAGTGTCCTGATGTATAACTCCATTTCCAAAGACTGTAAGTTTCTTCACAAGCATAATGACAGGCTTAAAACTTGTGAGACTAATGCCACAGCTTTCTCTGTCCTCAGCTGTTCCACATAATTACAGGAGTAAGGGAATTTTTTTCTCTCCTAATGGATTAGCTCCAAGAGGAGTAAATCAGACAATGTTATTGCCTTCTTGTTTCTTTCTTTCCCTTTCTAAAAAGCAAGATAGCCCACACGGCACAGTGCAAAGCCAGGGCGGGTAATGTCTTTTCTTGCCTACAGTCTGTGATATGGATGTGATCCCAATTCCGGTGTCACCAGGACAAACTTTTTAAAGTGCTCTGGTTCTGTTTTTAGTTGCTCTTAGTGTTAATTTCAGCTTCTGTGTTTGCTCTGCTCGCAGATGATGGCCCTTACTCAAAGGGGAGCAAGGACTCCAGTGGGATGGATGCAGCCCTGGTCTCCAGGAGGCAAAGCATCCCAGGTAAGGAGGGGATCAGCTCCAAAACGTCACGGCATCCATTACACTTTACCTGCCTACTCTTAAAATGGGTAAAAACCCCCAAAACACCCATCATGGTGCACCTATCAGCAAGGGTTCTGCTGGAGGGCAGACATGGATGGTAGTAACTGGTCGCAGTGAATGGTATGTTACTGGTGCAATCAGTCTGGCATGGCGCTGTTGATGGTGGTTACAGGGGGCCGGGAAAGGACTGGTTCCTGCCCTGGGCTGACACCCACAAAGAAGAAAACAGCAGCAAGGGAGAGAAGGAAGAAGTACTGCCACATCTGAGCTCGCCAGATGGGGAGGGAGACTGGCAGTATCTGGCAAGCTTTGTATTTTCTACTTGTGACTAAGTTTGTTTTGATATTTAGTCAGTCACAAGAGAGTTGTGTGTGAGATAAACCTTCCCGTGCAGAAACACCCCCGGGGGCTGAAGAGGGAGTAGAGAAATGTAAGTTTGCCGCTGTTGGTGCTGGGCTTTGTTTGCCAGCATCACACCAGCAGGTTTGGATGGGCTGCTCTGGACAACTCGTCTCCTTCCTAATAAAGCCCAGGGCTTGATTTTTTACTTCTGACCACTAATGACCCAGTCACAGGTTTGGTTTAGTGTGTCATAGGGGATGGGGAAGAAACGGGGCTATTGCTTCATTGTTTAGCAGTTTTTCTAGGGAATATTCTGCATCCTCGGGGGCTGCTGCAACACTCCGCCACCGTACTGCAGCCCTGATGGAAAGAGGCTGACTCGCTGCTCACAAGAGCCAGTCTGTCCAATGACCCCAGCTCAAGGCATCTCAATCGGAAGGGCAAAATTCAGGTGTGCTTTTCCTGCCCTGGGAAGCTTTGAGCAGCAAAATCCAAGCATATATGCCAATAGAAGAAATCCAAGATTACTCTCACGTGGCAATTAAAGACTATGTTCTGAAGGACCAAATCCTCACTTTTACATCTGTGTGTGTCTGTGATAGCGGCAGTAGATTTATAGAGGCATTGATCAAAATCCCTTACTGCTTACCTTGATAGATTGATCTCAGGGACTTGCTTTTTTTCAGAGCAATGATTTCTCCTTGAACCCATAACAATGGGTAATTGCACTCTGGGAGTTCTCATTTTAAACACTTATCAAGGATCAAAATTAAACCCCATTGAAGAGCTAATAATCTCCCCTTGCGGCACCATCTGTGTTGATCAGTCATGTCTGTAGTTGAGAGGAAATTTGCAGGATAGTGCCGGATGGTGTTCCTTCCAGCACAGTGGGAAGCCCCCACAAAGTTTCTGGCAGCCCCTGGGATCCTGGGTTGGTGAATTGAAAACTAAGTTACTGTAGTTGGCAAAGGATCAAAACTGAGTTTAAAAAGCAGAAGCATTACGGACCTGACGTTTTGCAGTGAGCTGCCAGTGCCATGTTAAATGGGTGCCCAGCAGTCCCTGAATGCCTTCCAGGCTGGCACTAGATTGCAGAGAGGTTCCCCACTCACATTAATCAAGTGCATGGATTATTCTTGGAAATGCTTTGCAAAATAGGTAGTGCATGGCAGGACTCGCCGTGAAGTGCAATTTCTGGTGTCATGGTGGCATTACAAAGGAGCATAGTGCTAGTGATGAGGCACCACAGTGCCAAATGACACCGTTTTCTCCCAGCGAAAGAGGATGGAGGGGGGAAGCCCTGTATCAGCATGGTTCTTCTGTGTCAATATGTTATTTAAGAGACCCTGCCTTGCTCTGGAAATCATAGCGTGCAGGAGGTTTCAAATGTTCCCTCTCCAAATAGAGCATCTCACTTAAGCCTGATGGGGTCTGCTGTGCAGACAACCTCCTGGGCCATTTGCAGCATGGGTTTTAGTCCACAGCTGTGGGACTGCTGTTTGCCGTGTGCTGCCAGTGCCCATCGGCACCTTCCCCTGCGCGTAGTCTTGGAGAAAGGTATCCTGTATGAGGGAGACTGTTTTCCTCCTGTAAAATTGTGGGAAATTTCAGTACACCAGAGGTAGTGGAGGTGGATGGATCATGTTGTAGACAAATTCTGCAAAAGCTTCTTAAAGGAGGCTCTGGCAAGGCTTGAAAGTCATCTGATTTGTCCCAGGGCTAATCCTTCTTTGAGCAAAGAGCGTGAGTGCTGTCACGTGGAGTAACATGGAGCTGCCTTTTGCCAAGACCGCAGAGCTCTTGGTCTTTCCTCGGGCTGGTGCTGGTTCTCCTGCTAACTTATTTCCCTCCTCCATGTCAAATCCAGAAGCTGGAATAGTTTAGGGATCCTGTTTTTGTAAAACCCAGAGATGGGCTGTAATGGGATCAAAACTGGTATCAGGTCAGGCTTATATACAGGTGCTGGACAAACAAAAGAGTGTTGTCTTGGCCTAAGGGAAGGTAAAATGTACACTGCCTGCAGCAAACTGAGAAGCAGTACTGGTGTAGCTGGCGTGGAGTATGCATCCCCTAAGCCTGACTCTGCCATACGTGTTATGGCTTGCAGTGCATGTGGAACCAGTTATGTTGTAAAAGTGACTTGTGTCTTCAATTCCAGCTGTAGATGAGGTGGGCAATATGGAGGAAGTTTAACTTAGACCATGTGCAGATGGGTGGGGAGACCACTGTGAATGAATGTTCATGCCTACCCGCCTCTTGCCCTGCTGATGGCAGGATCTTACCCCCTCTCCACATTATGTTCTTTATCTCCCAGCTGTATTGATGTCTTGTGGTATTTTTTTAAATCACAATATTTTTAAGAGCCACCCTGTTCTATCCATCCAGGCAGCTACTGCAGGTCCACAGCATCATCCTACCTGGTAACTGTGCCTGTCATGCAGCCCTCCTAACACCCACCCCTCTCCATGTCAAACATAATTCCTGAGGTAGTGTCCCTAGACCACTGCCCAGATCCCATCATCCTGGTTTTGAGTCCTTCCTCTGCCCCCAGCACCTTGAAACACAAAGTTTTTATCCTCTCAGAAGCCCTCTCTCCTCTGCCTTCTCCTGCTTGGTCTTGCCTGCAAAACATGCATGCAATGCTTTCCCTCCACTGCTGCAGGTCCACCAGGACACACTTCTGTTTCACAACTTCATTTTAAATAAACTGAAGCTAATTGTATAAATCATCCCAGGTCTGCTCTCCCACCACCTGTAGGAAAAGGGTGTCCTTGGGATGGGGAGGAATGCGCCTTCCACTAAGATGTTTTGTCTTTATTCCTGATCTTTCAGAGGAGTTCAGAGGGGTCACCATTGTGGAGCTGATTAAGAAGGAAGGAAGCACCCTTGGGTTAACCATTTCAGGTGGCACGGACAAAGATGGAAAGCCACGAGTCTCCAACCTGAGGCCGGGAGGACTGGCTGCAAGGTGAGAAACCGAAATGGGGTGCAGAGAGCACAGTAAAACTGGAGAGGAATAGTTGTATGTTCTAGCTACTGAATGAATATGGCTATAATTAAAATAGCTGGCACCAGCCTCCCTTTTTTCAAGTTCCCCAGAATGCAAAATTGTTGCTTCAGTAGGTATAACGTTTTCTATTTTGAGTTATTTCCCATGCTCTGTGCAATTATGCTCTGAAATTTTGTGTAGGGATATTTGGGATTCTGTGAAATTAGGCAGCCTTGTCAGGAGAGCTGCATGGTACAATACATCTTGATCAAGCTAAGTGGTTTAATATTGTATCTGTTCTGCATACTGAGTGTGTAAGTAACGTTACTGGCTCAGGAAAGGAATGGAAGAAGAAAGGCTCCAAGAAGCAGAGAAAGGGAAAGAGTAATTGAATAATTTTGCAAAATACAGGCAAAAGGAGAGATATTTTCCTTTTCCATGCTGGAATTTTTGTTTCAGACAGCTGTTGGTATGCTTCTTTTTTACTGTGTGCTCTACGTGAATGGGAACTGAGCAACAAAAAGAGAGGTTGTGAACACGTATACCGTGATTGTTGCTGTGTGTACAGGTCTGAACACTTGCCACTGGGAAGGATAGAGGACTTTAGCCCTCCTCTCTGATAGCAGGCACATGCAATCAGGCAGCTAAGATCAGCCCAATGTTGGTGGCTTGTCAGGAAGTCCCCCAGTCACCAAAGGTTCACCAGGCATGTCCAGGCTGAGTGTGGCAGAGACCTTGTGCTATTACTGCTTTTTCTTTTTCTTTATTTTTTTTTCCTTTATTTGCAGAAGTGACCAGCTGAATGTTGGAGATTACATCAAGTCAGTAAATGGCATTAACCTGACCAAGCTGCGGCACGATGAGATCATAAGCCTGCTGAAAAACGTGGGCGAAAGGGTAGTGCTGGAAGTAGAGTATGAGCTTCCACCAGCCGGTGGGTGCCTCTCCGATAACGCTACTCTCTTTTCTTGGCTGCTTTTTATCCTGGGGTACAGATGGGCTTGCTCATGCATTAGCCGTCATGGCCAAGGCAGTATCCAGGGGCATTTTGACGTTCTGCCTTCGTCTGCTTGCAGCGCCACAGTGGATGCTGCAGAGCTGTGTGCAGTCGGAGCAGAGTGCTTTTTCCAGCACAGTGGGTGCCTGTTCATGCACACCGGCGGGAGATGGCTGATTAGGTCTGTCTTGCCTCGGAGTGACTTGGTAGCAAAGGCCAATCTGCCTCCTGATGCCGTTTCAGCTTGTTTTTCTTTTTCCCTTTTGGAGTGTGGCTACGGGAGGTTTTATTCAGTCTTAAACATGTATTGCCAGATCCTCTTTTCTGAACTGTGGCAAGTGCTGTTAGTCCTCAAGATGCGTTGAAACGTTATGTGTTTTTAGAAGGGAAGCTGAAGCAATCTGCCTTCTAGCTAAGGGGCCCTGGCAGAAGCTAGCAAGCCCAACTCACATTAACAGGGCTTGTGTCCTGATGTGGGATACTATGTGCTCTTGCCCTCATTTGTTTGTTCTGATTAAAACAAATTCCTTGATACAGTTTTTCATCACAGTCTTTCTGTTGTGAAAACAGTCTCCCCAGTTATTACTCATTCAGTTACCCAGATCAATCAGAGGATGATTGGGCAGAAGAAATAGAACAGCTGTAAATAAGATGACAGGAAAAACATAACTAATGAAATCTAAACATTTTGCCCTAGATAGGAAGCTATCTTACACTTTATAGCTTTGCTATGGCTGCTGCATTTACATGAAAAGTATTGAATATATAAATGACTATATAAAGCCCTAAGAAAAAAAAAATATCATCTGAATTAGCTGAATCTCTATCCATCATCCCCCTCTGTTCTGCTGTAAATGTTTGTTAGCTTTTGCGTACAGCCCTTGCGTACAAACTGTAGCTCAAGTTTTCCACATTCTCAGGCTCACTAGAGATTACAACTCTTAACCTTTCTCCTTAGCTGTCAGGAATCTGATAAGCTGTACTTAGCAGCTAAGGAGCAGTGCCAATACTGCATGGCTCAATCAATAGCAGCGATGCAAAATGTCCCCACCTCTGAATGAGCAGGAGGAGCACACTGAAATAGTGACTTCTCTCCAGTGAGATTATTGATGCTGTTTATGAGTAATCCAAACAAAGAAGCACTTCAAAATACAGGGAATTGTCTATTATTGCCTTGTTCCAGTTCATTGTGGGCTTTTATCTGTGGTGAGGGTTTGTTATTGCTTTGTTTGCCTGCCTCTCTCTCTCTCTTTCCCTGGGCAAAGAGCAGAAATATAGTGCAATTCAACAGCTTGTGTTCGTGGGTTTGAATTTTTCTCCCCACTTTGTAACTTTCAGCTTTGGAACAGACCTTGCAAGTCGAAGTCTAGTTTTCAAGCCAGTGTCATATCATCTCCTTCATAAATAAACCAAGCTCCGCATTAACACTAGCTTAGGTTTCGCTGCTGCCCACTGATCTTTTGAAAGGCTGTTGCAGAACTTCATGCTTGGATGCTTAGGACAGAAATTGGATGGTTTCCGAACTCATTTGTGGATGCTTTATACCCTTTTCTTGGTATGTGAGTACCACCCCCGTAGCTGGGAGCCTTCCTGTGCCCTGAGCTTTTCCCTTCTGGAGTATTTCTAGGCTGTGTCCCTGTTAGCAGTCTGTGCACAGGGGCTGTGTGGGGGACAGTGTTTTGGGGGTTTATTTGGCCTTGCTGTAGCCTGGTCCCCAGGGTTGTCTGCCCGCAAGGCGGTCCCATGCCTCCACTGTACGTCTTTAGGATTAGTTTAATGCTAATTTGTGTGCAGGTTGCAAGCCCTCTGGGTGCTTGGCAGTGAGGACCAATGTGGTCAGTGAGGACAGCGGGGAGATTTGCTTGAAAACCCCTCTCCTGAGCCAAGGGGAAATGCTAGCATGGACATGCCGAGGGGAGCCCTCAGCTCCCATTTGCCAGGTTGAAGTCCAGCTCTTAGTCTTTTTTCTGATTATTCTTGTGGCCATTCATTGCACTTGATTTGAAAATTAGGAATGGATCTTTTTGAAGTGGACCAGGCTGAAATGCCATGTGAAGTTTTGGATGGAGAATATTCACTGCAGTAGTTAAATCATTAAACAGCAGGGGATAGCAAGGGATGAAAACAGTTTCTTTCTTTTTCTCTTTACTTTTGCACATTAAATAGTACTGTGTATTTAACATAAAATTACTGAATTGCCCTTAGGATCAGTTTAAAGGATTCACTTAATCTTTTTTTTAAAGTCAAAATATGAGAGGTAAGGGAAAAAAAACCCAACCTTTTGCACTGAGGATTTGGGTTTTTCATTTTCTTTAAGGTCAGCCAGTGACTTGATTCCTTACGCTGCTGCTGTATTATTTTTTTTAATAAGTTTCCATTTGCGACAGAAGTTTCTGGCTTTTGAGTAATGCTGAATGCATTAAAGCCAGTTGATAAATGAGGTGTTTTTACTTGAATGTCAGAGTATTAACCAAGACAAATTTGAGGGGAGATGCACAACACATGGCTAGTGAAATTGTCCTAAAACATGATGGTTGGCTCTGACGAAGGTTCACGTGTCTAGGTTGGGCTCTTTTTGCCTCCAAACAGGGAAGATACAATATGGGTATTGGTCTGAACTTTCATTTCAATGCTGTTTGGGCAAGTTTTGGTATTATTTTGCAGGGTGGCATGGAAAAGTTTTATCTGGGGGTAACTGGGTCTTCCTCTCTTCCTTTAGTGCCAGAGAGCAGTGCTGGCATTATTCCCAAGACCATCGAGGTGTCCCTCTACAAGGAAGGCAACAGCTTTGGCTTTGTGCTGAGAGGTTAGTACCTTCTCCAGTGAAAAAAAAAAAAAAAAGAGGGGACAAGCACTGGCAGAGGTGACTGGGGAAGTGGGAAGAGACAAGTGAGATGATGAATGTCATAAACCTCAGCTGAGAAGTGAAAGTGTGTTCTGGAGAGCATCCTGTGCAGCCTTCAAAGACTGCTGGCTGCCTAATCCAGGGCAGTCTTTTTGCTTTCGGGCTGCGTCAGCTGTTATGTGATAAATGCCTCTCCTTTCTCAGCACTCTCATTCAGACTTTCAAACCTCCAGTGACTTACGGCTTTCCCGATTTGATTACAGGGGGAGCCCATGAAGACTGGCACAAGTCCAGACCGCTGGTGCTCACTTATGTGAGGCCGGGTGGCCCAGCAGACAGGTAATGCTTGTGTTGCTCCTCCAACATTTGCTTTCATAAGACAGACCAGCAGCTCTCGCCATGCTCTTGGACCTGTGTCCTTCTTGTCCTCCTTGCTGGTGCCTCCCCAAGGCTTCTCATGCTGGTGGTGTGGACCAACACTGGTGGTGTGGGACCTGTGGTGTGCAGCGAGGATGGGTCCGGTGCTCATACCCTGACCCATGTGTAGGTATTACAGTTATAAGCAGGAACTCCTCTTCCAGAAGCAGCCACTTAATCAACCCTTTGCAGATGAAATGCTGATGCTGTGTTAGAAAGCAGGAGACAGTCTATCTGTTCTCATGCTGCTAATTTAATATGATGGGCCTGGTACTATAAATAACCCAAAATATTGTCCCAAGCAGTGTTCAATTCCTACAGGATCAAAGTAGTTGACTTTTAATATATATACACACACACACAAAATAGATAATATTAAATATATATATTAAATATATATACAAAATATAGATAGATACATAAATATATATAGAAAATATGTCTAAATATAAATAAATACATATACACAAAAAAACTTTTTGCCTGTGGCTTCCTACAGGGAAGGGTCCTTGAAAATTGGGGACAGGCTGCTGAGCGTTGATGGGATCCCTCTGCACAGCATGACCCATGCTGACGCCCTCAACATCCTGCGGCAGTGCAGCCAGGAGGCACTCTTCCAGATTGAGTATGATGTGACCATCATGGGTAAGGCCAAGATGGTTGTGGTGGCATTTTCTGTGATGGCCTGGAAAGTATGTGAGACTAGACACAGTAACTGGGATACTCGGTTTCAGTGGAAAAATTGCAGAGCAGTGTACTGACAACATGGGTGTAAGGCATAGAGTTCAAAGCCAGCTTAGCTGAATGCATTTGAAATGCCCTTATCCAATGATGTGTCTTGATGAGAATGATGACTGGTTTTAGAGGAGGGGGAAAAAGGAGATTTTCTAATGCAGGCAAGGAGGGCGTAGGAGAAGTTGGAGCTAAAGGGGGCTGGAGTGCTCTGCCAGCACTGCAAATACCAGTATTAAATGTGTGCAGCGGAGTGAGCTGCAAGCAGGCAGAGGCTTGATGTGGCTGTGGCTTCTGTTCTGAATTTTGACCCTGCTTAATTCTGGAGCTAGTCCCTTTCTTAGAAAAGTTAGTTCAGATTTGCTTCTGAAATAAATGAGGGGTGATCAACTGATTGACCCCTAATAAGACAGAATTTACTGGAGGGCAGAGGATGGGTATTTCTGAAAAGTGTTCTACACAGTAGATATTAAGTTTGAGTGTTTGGAGGGTTGGTGGGTGGGTTTTTTGTGTGTGTTTTTGGTTTGTTTTTTTTAATATTTGATTTTTAGCCCTGGGAAAGGGTTTATTATTAGTAACTGTAAAGTCATCTTGAGCTGGCTTTGTGACACACAGCTGTTACTGCAGGGAGTGTCGTTAATGAGTTTAAGGTTACCACAGAGTCCGAAGCTGTGTTGGTTCTGGAAGCTCGTTTAGCTGTGCATTAGATTTGGATGTTGCATATACGTCTCCAGAGGGGTTTTTGCCTCGCTGGAGACACAAGCTGCACTAGGTTGGAGTCTCTTCCGCAAATCTCACAAACCAGTCCAGCATGTCTGAGCCTAGGATCCAGCGAAGAATAGGAGTCCGTGATATCAGGTTGTTTTCTGATTTGTCAGTGAGGAGGGAAATAAAAAGCATCTGCAGCTGAGAGAGTTTAATACCACGCCACCCCCAAGGAAAGAGAGCTGAGAACGCCAGAACTCACTCCATGTAATGTGCAAGAGGGTTGCACCAGCATAAGGGAGCTCCTCGTGCCAGCCCTGAGGGCTTTCTGCCGCCTTTTGTGTCTCCTTCCCCCAGGCTTTCCCCTTCCTTTCAGCAGAAACTCCACAAATGTGGACATACTGGGTCTCTCCTGGGGGAGGAGGCTGCCAGGACCCGGGCAGCCCTGTGCCACAAGGGACACCATACTCTCCTGGGGGAACTGGAAGGAAAACCTGATGCCTTGGCAGTTGCCTGCGCACTGCCTGGCTTCTGCCATGCTACAGGAGCAGTTTCTCTTTAGAAACTGGCTGGTATTCATGAAAAAGAGGAAATGCTTAAATGACAGAAAACAGAAACTACCCAAGTCCTGTTTTCTACCTTTCTATATGATTGTAATTGTGGTAACTCCGCAGCGGTCAGTAAGGGATATCCGTTCCAATCCTCGCAGGCTGGCTGGGCTGGCAGCCCTGCCCAGGGATGGGGCAGGCGGAGTTAAGAAGGGATTTGCACAGAGCTGTCAAGTCTTGAACAATTAATGGTGCCTGGGAAATGTGCTTTTTTTTTTTTTGATTTTGTTCTTTGTATGGTCCCTTGGTGCCTATGTTGCTGAAAGTTGGTTGTTTTAAAACCTGACTTGGAGCAAAAATAGCCATGAAGGTGTCTTTGTATTTCTTCTTGAGTAACTTTCCCACCTAAAACTGTTAGGGTTGAGTGAACACAAAGTGATGGCAGGGTTTTATGCAGTGATTCTTCATTTTGTATTGCTGTACAGTGGACCACGGCCAGATACTTCCCAAGATGTAAAAACAACCCCTTTCTTAGATAATTTCTGCATAGAGTGCTTCTCCCCAAGCCCGTAAAGGGATACACTTGCCCAGCTTTCTTTTCATTTCACACAAGATGATGCAGAACATGTAGCTGAAAACAATCTCTGCAGACAGTTTTGCCAGGCAACAGCTAGTAGCTGTAACAGGAGGTGAGTGCATCATCCCCAAATCACAACCGTTATGGACATTCTCTTTACCAGCCACAGGAAGACGATGAGGGAGGGGAAGAGCAGGTGCTGGAAGCAGTGTGAGGACGTCATTAGCCTGAAGGCAGCACTCCTAATTTCCTATTTGAAACCTTGGTGAAGGGGCTGGAGGGACACGTGGCCATACAGTTCACTTGATTCATTCTAAGAGCTGGGGATACTACCATGAAGTAGTGCTTGGCCTGTTCATCCCCAGGGAAAATAGAGTTTTTTGCATTGTGTTCACTCTCCACTGCAGCCGTACATGCTGGGGTGGTGTGGGCAGACCCTCAAGGAGGGAAAGTTGTTTTTTCTGCATCTGTCCTTGGTGAGAGACCAAGGCTGCTGTGGGGGAGTGTTGAATCATGGTGTTCCCCAGCTGGCTTTGTGGTTTCCCAGCCAAAATTGTGCACTGAGGATGAGCTGCATGGGGCCAGCCCCGCTCTCGGTGTGAGGCATGCAGCAGCTGCTTGCCACCACCGAGCATCCCCCGGGTGTCAGGCTTTCACCAGGGAGGCCAGTGTAGGATGGGGCCACAGCAGGCTTTTAATCAAATTGGCTGAGATTTCTCAAGGCCACCAAAGGAATTAAATTAAGCTGCCATTTCCATTTAAAAGGAGTGTGAACTGGGCATGCATCTCCCTTGGGCATCAGGAAAACCTCTGCCCTTTGCTGATGCCAGATAAAAGTTGCAATAAACAGATGCTTTCCTGTGGCAACACTCTATCTTATGGGTCTTTTATAAAAGGGGGAAAAGAAGAAAAAACAAAAAAAAACTAATAAATAAACCTATCAGCCAGAAACTGGTGGCATTTGAATAGTTACTCCGTAAATAAGCTGTGTGTGCCATGACACGAGGCACTGGGCTGTGAGCCTTTAGGGCTGACTCATGGAGGGGGGAAGCTCTCTGCCAGAGATGATGAATGAGCAAAGCGATTTGCTCATTGCTCCTTCTCCTCCTCTCCCTTCCTCTGGCTGCTCCTCTGCCCATTTGTTATTAGGCTGGAGATTTTTAGGCCTGTGAGGCTCTCCTATTGATGGAGTGGGGGGCTAGTAGTGACCCCCAAATGGGTGACCTTTTGGCATCTGCTGAACAGCAGCAGGGGATAAGGCCTGAAATGGAGCCTGTGAAATGAGAGGGATCACAAGCCGCTGGGCTTTGTTGGGAAGGGGGCAGCTCCCTGATTTGGTTCTTATAGGAGTTTTTGTTTGCATTTGCAAGGAGGTTGCCTTCTCTACCCCTCTCTCCCTTTCTCTTCCCCAAAGCACATTGCAGCAGGAAAAAAAATCTCCTCTCCTGGCACACTTCACTTATTCCCCAGGCAAGTGCTCAGAACATTTACCAGCCTGGTTACAAGAGCATCCCTCCTTAGGGAGGTGAGTAAAGCCAGGTGGGGGTCAGGATATCTAGTGCAAGAAGGAAATAAAAAAACTACAGTATTTCCTCCAAAATAAGCTGTTGAGAGAAAGATCTTTAAGAAAACACCTGCCAACCTCCAGCTTTGAGTGGTGGGGTAACCAGCTTTCCTGTACCTTTGACACTGGGGAGTCTTACTGCCTGGAGCAGACTCTGCTTCTCTTATATCCATCACGATATTGGTGAGTACCCCTCAAGTGTATAGGTGTGAGTGGGGTTTGCACTGCCCTTTGTGTCCTCCTGGGGTCAGCCAGGTGGGCAGGGTGATGGGATTTGCAGTACTTGAGCAAGTTTTGGTAGGCTTTCCTCTTCCTGTTTTGGTGGAGATTAGACGGTTGCTTAGATCTGTAATGAGTCATCTGGTGGCTGCTGAATTTCCACTTGAACATTTTGAAGTGGCTGGAGTTTGGGTTTGGAAGGAAAAATACAGGCAGAATTTGGGGGCAGATGTTAACTGGGCTCCTGGGACTGATTCAGGTCAGAGCTGCTGATACTGAATGTTAACAGGGTCCTATTTAGTCAATGCCACCTGAAAAGAGCAGATGTCTTCAAAAAGGTGGAGGGCTTAAGGGTTTATTTGGTTACTAAAAATATTGTTTCTGAAGATGGATGAAGATAGCATATGTGCTTTCCCCCAGCAATGTCAGGAGATGCAACATCATTCATCCAGCAATAGGGAACAGGAGAAGGATCCTCTTCTGGACCCTTTCTGACTATCCACTAAGCAAACATGTATTTTGGACAAGTTGTGTGACAGCTGTGCCTCAGTTTCCCAGTCTGTAAAATGGTACCACTCTCCTCTGGGAAGCACGATTAATTGCTTGCAAAACACTTTCAAACCCTTATGTGAAAATCTGCACGACCACGCAAGGCAGCATACAAATATGTGGTTTTTCTGTTCCTGGGTAACAAAACCCTAGCGGAACAATGCAGGCTGCTGTATCTGTATTAAAGTCGATGTCATTGGCCTCAGTGATGTTTGTTCTGCAACACTGTGATTTTTGGCCCTCAGTTCATGCTGAGCAGCCTCTGAGTTGAATATCTCGTGAATGCTGAGCCTCCAGAACAACTGCTTAGAGTCTCTTGGCTTGTGAGAAAGGATCTTGCTTTAAGTAAGTTGAGATTTGCTATGAAATGCAGGAGAGCTGTGGATGCCTTTTCCACAGATGCTGGGTGAGGTTGCAGCTGCGTGTGATGGTGCAAAAACACCTCGTGGTGCCAAAGCAGCAATGTGAATTGACTCCCTACAGTAAGGTTATTGCATGGCCTGCCCTGGCCTCTCCGTGTTTCTTTTTAAATTAGCTTGGGTGTAATAGCCCCACGCTAATCACGCCTCACAAATGCTGCTAAATTGCAGACTCCTGACCTTTGATTTGAGCTAAATCTTTCCCTATAATAATTAATAGAGGCTTGGCTGTTATTTCCCCAACAAATGCCTCTATAAAATGGATTTGGAGCAATTCTCATCTATGCCATGGAGATGAGAATTAAAAGGGATGGTGGGGTGGCCTGTGCTGTGTGCAGTGGGAGGATGGACCGTGGGCTGGAGGCAGGACTGTGATTTCCTACAGTCTTATTGATACCTAGATTCTCGCATGGGAGAAAGTAGCCAAAGCCCTTTCCTCTCATCGTCATGCTGAGACCTGCCCTGGGAAACACTTGGCAAAGCCGAGAAGCTTGGGTGCTGGGTAAAACTGAGAGGAGTAGATATTTTCCTTGCAAAGAAAGGTCTACTACTCCAGCAAGCCTTTCTTTCATGGTTTTTGTTTGAGTTTTTTTTTGGTTTGTTTGTTTTTCCTATCACCTTCCCTTCAGCTGGAGAAATATAAGTTTCTGTCCCTCTTCAGAGGATATGTGCTGGACACACATGGGCTGCAAAACCAACACATAGCTGGTGTTTGCTTTTGGAAGAGATCCTCTGTCTCTTGGTGCTTCCTTTGCTAATGAAGGCTTAAGTGCGCTTTCTGCAGGCTTTAGTATCTTTTGATTGAATGGGGCTGTGCTTTTTGTTATGGCCTGCAGGTCTCCCCAGTGGTCCTTTTCGACAGAGAATAAACAGTATTTTATTTGAAGCCTGCATAACCTTTAACATGGCTTATTCCTCCTCTTTCCTCCTCTGGGAAAAAGGGCACTGTGAATAGACCAGAGCCCGAACATCCCCTGGCTGATCCCTGAGGGGAGATTTTCAAGGGAAATGTCTGTCTCCAGAGTCTCAGCATCTTCAGCAAATCTCAGGAAAGACCTTGCTGTGGCCTAGCTCCAGAGATTTGCAACTATGCTCCCGTTTATCAGAGGGCAAGAATGAGCCATGCATCAAGTTTTGGAGCCAAGTAGCATCAGTGTTTTTAGTGGAGCATAGCTTTGGAAGAGAAAAGCCTTGCTATGAATAATTAAGGGTTGAGGAGGCATCAAGCTCTCAGAGGGCTCTGCTGGCTTTTCCTTTGAAGCGGATGTCTGGATTTCCATGAAATGCTCTTTTGAGGGGGTCAAACTCCACATGGGGTGCTGGTTGTGGGTTGTGTGGTGGTGATAACTTGTTTGCGAATCCAGCCTTTTTATAATGGCTTTAGGTAATCTGGAAGCAAACGTGTATAACAGAAGTGGAGGGAATTTCTGTCTAATCAGCCAGAGACACAGGCTTTCTTTTTGCTTCCCTTTCCTCAGAAGAGATGAATAGGTATGGTGCAGGCTTAGGCTAACAGGTGCAATTTCGTAGGAGTTTCATAGTCTCACTTACAACACCTGTTAAGCTTATTGCAGAAATGCATCTTTTAAACATGAGTTACCCCTGTATTGTCTGATGCAAGAGAGGAGGCTTTTGTAAGCATGTGGGTAGGCAGCGCTGTCTCTGTTGCACTGGAGGAGCTGAAATGAGCAGTTGAGGCGATATTTTGAAGCTAGTGCTGAAGTACGCAGGAGCTGACTGACTTGTGTTCTGGTCATCAGCACCACAAGGCTTCCTTCCGAGTACTTCAGAAAGGGTGATCCTGTTTTCTTTGTGCCTTTTTTGTTTGAGAAGAAGCCTGTAACAGTGATGTCTTTCTGATCTTCCTTTTTTGTACTTCTAATACTTGTGATGTGACTGCTGCACAACCTTTGAGCAATCTCTTCCTCGATCTTGCTATTTAACCCCAAGAAAAGAGGCAGGGGGGTTGTTTCTATGAGTGAATTGTTGTAATATTTCTTCAATTCATTATCATGTATATTTTCTGCAGAAGCAATTTTGCTTCTTGGTTTACTTCTTTGTTAAGTTACCGTGTGATACAGACTGTAGGATGTCCAAACTACGGTTTTGCTGACACACGTGGCAAGTCAGCACTATTGGCCTACCCCCTGCATTTACAAATGGAAAAGGCTGTATGAGAAGTGTCTTCAGATGCTGTCTTGTTTTGCAGATACTGTAGCAAATGCTTCAGGTCCTTTACTAGTTGAAATAGCAAAGACTCCGGGGTCTACGCTAGGAATCACTCTGACAACAACCACACACCGGAACAAGCAGGTCATTGTCATTGACAAGATCAAGCCGGCCAGCGTGGTGGACAGGTACAGATCTGAACAGGCTGCTCCTAGCTCTGCTTTTCCTTTCTCCACTGCTTTTTTGTTAGTTATATACCATTCTTCCCTGCCCCACCTAGAAATGGCCAAGTCCACATGTTCTTAGCACTAAGCGCGCTAAAAATATCTGAACCAACACCAGTGGACACTCCTCACCAGGAATGAATGTAATTCAGTGCATGTGAAAGCTGAGCTCTGTTTTAAAAGCCTCAGATCTGACTGCCCTGGAGCTGTGGAATGGCAAACACCTATTCTGGAGACTTCTGGCTAGAGCCTTTTTGTGATGGGCAAGTCAGCTAGTCACTCTTTACATGGGGATGTAGACAGACAGGCCGTGATGCAGCCCTAGCTGTGGTTAGTCGTGTTGCTGAGCTGAACTGCTGGCTCATAGGAATTAGACTGCTGGATGAGCCCTCAGCCGTCCAGACTAGCTATGAGTGGGCACTATTAGAAACTTAAAAGATCTTTGTCAAGCCACCAGCAGCACTGACTTAATCATGAACCATCTTGGTTAGTGTTTTGGGCAACACTTGAGCCTAATGTTCAAATTGGAAGTAAAAAAATGAGTATGAAAAGAAAAATTATATGAATGCACACAGTAATTCACAGTTGGATTTTGTATGTTTCAGCTCCCAAGGGTAAGGACATACATTTTGGCCATGTGTATAATTACCTCTCGTACTGTTTCCTTTGCAGATGTGGCGCATTGCATGTTGGTGACCATATTCTCTCCATTGATGGCACAAGCACAGAGCACTGCTCCTTATTAGAGGCAACTCAGCTTTTAGCTGCCACTTCGGAAAATGTCAAGCTGGAAATATTACCTGTTCACCAAAGCAGGCTGCCTCTGAAGCCACCAGAAACAGGTGTGTCCTCTGTGCAAACACTGTTGGTTGCCCCCAGAACTCACTTGAGGTCCCTACTGGGCTTCTTGCTGCTTTTGAATGCTGGCAACAGACTCCAAAGAGACACATCTGTGGAGGAAAAAAAAAAGGGTGTTTTGATGAAATGCATGTGATTAGATGACGTTCTTCAAGGATATGAATAGGAAAAAAAAGTAACATCTGTGCTTGAATGGGGAAATTGGAGCTGGGAATCCCAGGGTTTTGCAGTGCTGAGTGCTGTGCAAGCCGCTTCCTTAGTACCTCAGATAAGGGACTTTAATTGAGAGGGAGGAAAACAACCTTGGTGCTGGCAAATATACTTCCAAGCTCAGTTTTCATTTGCTGATGGCTGGTAAGGCTTTGTAAAGGACATGTCAGTAGCTAGGCAGGATCCTGCTGGACTTCGTTAGGAAACAAAGCTGTAACACAAGTGTTCATCTTCTGGACCAGCCTGTTGGAATGGCCACTGTGTCTGAGCAGCCGGGGTAGAGTGAATGCATCTGTACCTGCTGCTTTCCACCACCTCCCACAAAAGAAATACTGGGGAAAAAATTTCTGTCTCCAGTGAAATCAAGCCAAAATGCCTGTAAACATCATGAGGAATTCACCCTCATGAGCATCCTTGTTGCCTACCTTTAGTTTCTCCTTCCACATGAGACGCTGACTCGGGCTGTCATATAAACTTCATTGTGAACGCAGCCTCAGTACTAGTAGATTTGTTGCAACTCTTGCCTGCAGTTTTGTTATAGTTCATACTGGTGGTCCTGTAATTCTGGTGTTTCAGGTGTGATTGTTCCATACCAGCCCCTTTTGCAACCGTTTTCAAACACTTATCCTTCAGGAAGATGCATTTTAATAGTATTGGTGCACAGTAGTCCTGGGCACAGTTCTTTCTATTCTCTTCTAGGATGGTTTGGGGAAAGGAAGAAAATATCTGTGTTGTCTTCTTTAACATGATGTGGTGAAACTTGAAATCTAATAACATCTCCGTGTCTAGAAATAAATCTCTTACCTGTCCAGTCCAATTTGTGCAGAATTAAAGCATTTTAACAAAGGGGATGGATGACTTGACCTTTGTGCCCAAGAAAAAATGGAAAGCTATAATCCTTTTTCAATGGCTGTTACAATGAACTATTCTCCTCCTTCCATTAGTGCCCTCGCTCTAATCTCGTTTCAGAATATATGCATTCAGAGGAGGATCTGTGGAAGGACAGCTTGGTGTGTTCGGAGCCTTTTTGCCCAAAGCTCCACACATCAGATCAGTTTGCAGAAATGCAGGATGCAAACTTGGGAGAACAATTGCAAAGCATGAATATGAAAAATACGGGATATAACAATTGTTCCTGCTTTTGATTAAACTCTTTAACATGTGTAGTATCATAGGGAAGGGTGCTGATCAGCCACATGGCTGTTAGGAGGCAGAGGTGTGTGGCTGGAGACCAGTGCTTGGGCTCGAACCTTCACCAGCACTGATGGGGATGGGAAAGGGAGGTGGTGGGAACAGGAAGGAAAGTGCTTTGGGCAAGACAAGCAGCACACAAAGCAGTGCTCCTCAATGGTGCAACCAGCCACGGCACCGTGCAGCCTGTGGTGAGCAGCTGAGGAACCACACCAAAGTTGACAACCTGTGTTTGCACCTGGGAGAGAGACTGCTTTCTGTTCCAGATGCCAAGTGCAAACTCCATAGGCTGCTTTTTCTGAGTTTAGGGAAACAAACAGGGGCAGTAAGGAAAAATGAGCCATGCAAAAGCAAACTGTCATGGTTAGCAAGAGAGTGAAGGCCAGGGAAAGCAGCCAAGAGGAGACCATGCAGACGCATCCCTGTTCAGCACTTGCATTACTGAGTCCTTCCAGTGTGTGCCTGCATGGGGTTTGTTGTTAAATTTTTTAAATGTGGCTCCTCGTGCAATCTAAATCCAGTTATTGAGGAGGTGGAGAGGGATCTGAAGCTGCAGCTGCCATGCAAAAATACAGTCTAATGCTGAAGCATGGGATTTGTCAAACTGAGTTTGCTTTCTCGGTGGCTCTGGGGGCATTTGGAGAATTTGTGTGAGGATTATGCCCTGCTCACAAGATCAATGGGAGCGGATGGTGCCCAGGAGCGGTGCTGGGATGGATGGGTTTCCTCAGGCAGGGATGATCTATGAAGGCTTGGGGAAGGCTGTTGTAGGTTTTTATCACAGACTTGTCCAAAATCTTTTCTCTTCCCCAATGCACTGACAGCTGAGTTTCAAAGGCAATTTTTTCTGTTGTCAGATATGAGCTAAGAATTTATAGACAAATGGGAGAGTTTTAATTAATATAAATGGATTAAATGATTTTGTATACATGCCTATAAGCTCTGTCCTGCAGATTCAAAGTGTTTAATTTTATTAAGAACTTTCCTTTTTGTCTAGATGTAGCTACATTTGTTAATTTGATTTTTGTTTTTAAAAACTGCCTGGCTCTGAATTTACTTTTGAATCCACACAATAGAAACCCCAGAGCTGGAAGTGTATTTTTTAAGAGCTTGATAGACTAAGTGCTATAAACTCACTAAGTGTTTAGCAAAGACTAAATATAATCACTATATTGGTTGGAAAATGTGACCTGCATGATCTGATGCCTGTGATGCATGCACACAGAATGGATGTCCACTGTTAACGACACTACTAGGTGATGTTTAGATGAGATCTCTGGGTGGACTTTCTAGATAAACTGAGTCCCTGTCCCAGTGCACCCTCAGAAAGCTCTGGTAATACCAGCACTGGTGGTGTTTCTGCCTACTTGGACAACACAGAGTCTGGAGGAGATCTCATCCTGGAAAAGTGGTTGCCAGTCAGTGCAAATGGTTGCAAGGTTAAGAGCTCTGGGATAACTCGTGGCTCCAGTGATGCTCTGCTGTGGGATGCCATTCATGCTTAGCTGAATAAGAGAGACACTTCCAATCTTGCTCATTAGTCAGCAATTCCTCTTGGAAGAAAATAGATCCAGACAGCATGGTGCAGAGATTTGGGAGAGAAAGCCCAGTGCTGCTGGGCAAAACCCAAACTGGCCCTGTTCTGCTCAGTGGCAAAAGGAGTGTCAGTGAGAACAGACGAGGGACCTGTGCCTGACGGGGTGTTTGAGGCATTCCAGAGGAGACCTGTGGCATCACAACCTGATGTTGCAAAGCCAGAGTTCCTGGACAAGGGAATTTCAGATGATGGATATCATGCTGCAATAGATTTCTGCCAGCATGTGCTGGGCTGGGGTTAGGGTTGAAGCTAAAGCAGTTGTGAGGGTTGAAGCTAAAGCACTTTTGTGGCCTTGAATAGAGTCTGCCATGTTTTAATTTACTCTTTGCAACAGCGTTGGCATCTCGTCCTGTGTTGGTGGCCCTCTATAATTGCCTTTAAGCAGTGGTGTGTAAAAATCCCTTTTGTTTGGGTGAGCTGGAGGTGGCCCTCCACTACTCCTTTCTTTTATCCATATGTGAAGCCTGTGATGGATTCCCGGCCAAGAGCAGCCACTAAACAACCAAATGCTGAAGCCAAGCAAAGTGCTCAAAGCAGTCTTTGGCACATGCAGAAGGCGTTGTGCCTTGTCCCTGGGAGGGCAGCTCCGGCAGCAAGGTGGGAAACAGCACAAGGAGGTTTCCCCAGTGCTGTTGGATAATGCTGATGTCCTGTGCAGGAAACTTGTGGCTGGAGGGAGCTTCTGCATGTTGCACAAAAGACTGCAAATGGTAATGACATCTGTATGCTGCCAGCACGGCTTTGTCAGACCATTGGCTCAGAATGCAGAGTTTTTTATGGGGAAGGGGTGGATTTCTGCCACTTTGCATCAAGTGTCATGAGGTTACGTGGGGATGCATTTTCGCTGCTGGTGCTTGACACACTGTGGCTGGGTCCTGACTTGTTCAGAGCCAGTATGAGGCTCTTTTCTGCAATCGCCTAGCTTATGCTTCTTACCTTTTCTTTCTCTCACTTCTCCCTGCCTGTGGTGATTTCTCCTCCCCTGGGTGCCATCAGTCAAGGTGCAGAAGAGCGACCACCACCACTGCTGGGACCCCTGTGTCAACTACTGTCACACCCACCACCCTGGGCACTGCAAGACACCCACGTGGAACCAGACGTCTGGACAGGATTACTGCAAATGTAACCCTAGCGCACGGTGTTGCCTCCATCCCTGCACGTGTTTGTTCATGTTGTGCCCCTCCGTTTCTGTAATATCCAGCTCCATAGCCACAAGTGTCACTTGTTTCCTCCTTGGTCACTTGGGGCTGTTTTCACAGGTCCAGTGCTGAGGTGCAAAAGCAGTATCTGCATCCCAGCACATGCAGATCTGGTAACTACAGTGACAGCGGTGTGCTGGGCAGACCTCTGCTCCCATCCTCTAACCCCACACCCCAGTGCCTGGTTTCATAAGGGCAAGGGACAAGGACATAAGGGCTGTGGGACAAGGAGAGCAGCTCTGGCAGTGTGTAGGAGCATGATACATCAATTCATCTGGCTCAGCCCTGGTGCTGCACAACATGTTAGCAGCAGGATTATAGCTGCTTCAAAATCTGTCTGTAAGCCCACCTCTTGCAGGAAGCAGGCTCTGTTCAGCCCCAGGTTTCTTGTCTTATGACAGTAAGATGGGGAGGAAATGTTGCACTGTGTGTTGGGAAGCAAACAGGGCAGCCCAGTTGCCCAGCAGCTCAAGTTCAAGCTGTGGTTTCTCTTTCTATGTATTGAAGGTTTGTTAGTGCCATCATGCCAGTCTGCTGTTGGCTGCCCTGCATCCATGATGCGCTTCTCACCTGGTGGCCTGGATGCTGCAGTGACAGACAGCCCAGTCACTGGAGCCACTGCACACTAAACAGCAACATCCCTCTTGAGCCCAAGCACACTCTCACAGCTGTTCTGAAGCTGCAAGCCCAGGATGAGGTTCTCACCTCAGTCTTGAGCCCTGGAGCTGGGAGAAAGGAGCTAGTCCAAACACATTAGGTGTTTGATGAACACCCATTAGATGAACCCGCTGCTGCACTTCTCTGTGCACATACTTAACACACTCTGTATTTCTCCAGCTCTGGTGGCTGCCACCTTCTCATCTCCCACCATGAATGCGCAGGGCTTCCCCTGCCAGAACTCAAACACACTACCTCGCAGCTCCCACCCCATGAGCCCCCGCACCACCATGCTGAGGAGGAGGCAGAAGAAGAAGGAGCACAAGAGCTCACGTAAGAGTGGTGGTGGGCTGGGTTGGACGGGGTGTGCGTGCTTGCCTTGCTGTGCTTATTGTCCTTATTGTTGACTGTTAGCCGGGGCAGGGCCAGTCATCTCAGCACTGTCAGTGCCTCCCTCGTCCTTGGTCACTGTTCCCACCACTGCCAGACTGAGGTCTGTGACCAGACCTGCTATGTCGACTGTGGCTGCCCTGACCTTCTGCCTCTCTCCTCCTCTCAGTGTCGCTGGCCTCCAGCACGGTGGGTCCTGGCGGGCAGATAGTCCACACGGAGACAACAGAGGTGGTGCTCAGGGGAGACCCTTTGAATGGCTTCGGACTTCAGCTCCAGGGAGGCATCTTTGCTACTGAAACCTTGTCTTCCCCTCCTCTCGTCCGTTTTATTGAGCCCGACAGCCCGGCAGAGAGGTTAGAGACCTTGCCCTTGGATGCTGATGGTGCTGCTACTGAACATTTCATGGTTTGGTTTGTTTTCTCTCCTCAGAGGCTCATTTAGATATTTACTATCATCCTTGTAATATCTCCCATTCTTCACTGGGCATGGTTTACTGTCACTGCCATTTCTGCACTCGTCGGCTGACCACGGCCTCCCTCGCATCCCAGGTGAACGTCTTGGCACCAGGCTGCGGCTGTTCTGGGAGGAGGAGGAAGGGAGTGTGTGTCTGTGTGAGCGCGCCATTCCCAT
>VZTL01073367.1:180672-206352 GCA_013400535.1 Scopus umbretta | reverse complement strand
TTTTTTTTTTTTCCTTTCTCTTTGAAAGATAAAGCTCTTGTCTGTGTGCAGAAAGGGGAAATATCTAATCAAGTGGGCCTAGCAAAGTGTTTTCTACCTGGTTTCATTGTAGCAGAGCCCAGCTATATAAATTGGCCTAAAAGCAAAGTTTTGAACTGTAGAGGAGGGCTCTGGTTGAGGAGCAGGTAGGTGCTGCGTTTAAGCACTCTTGCTTTTGGCTCTATAATGCTGGGAAAAGAGCAGAATGGGGGAGCAGCATTAAGTGCTGTGTGTCACCCCCCGGGGACACCAGGAGCAATGACTCCTCCAGTGGCCAAGCCTCAGCTCAGGAGCTCTGGCTGCTCTGGCTAAACTTTTTCCAATACTCTTGCTGGCTGCTTGACTGTCCGTGCGCTATGATATAGATGCCCTCTAGCAAGGTTGTTTATACTAAACGGGTCGGGTCCCAGCATGGCTTGAGCTCTTGTGGGGTGGAAAGGAGAGCTGGCTTTGTTAGGCAGATGAAATCATGAGGGGTGAGCAAGCTGGCATTTAGGCCTCCGTGCTCATTTCTCTTCCTGCAGTGATTTCCACTGGTGGTCCCTCCTGCCTAGGGGTGCCTGAGGTGCAATGATATGGCAGTGCTCAGCACCTGCTGCAGACCTTTCCTTGGGAGGAGAAGTCTCCAAGGGGCTTGTCAGCATGTGCTAATGGTTTGGTGTCCCCAGGCCAGCCTGGGAAAAGAGCACACAAGGGAGTTGGATGTCAGGGAATGCACCTGCAAAAAGATAATGCAAGTCCTTGCCGTGCAGAGTCGGTCTCTGTGTGGTGGCTTCTCCAGGCGGCCAGTGCAGAGGCAGGGAGGAGCATGAGTGCCTGGTGCTTGTGTCTGTGGGAGGATGGGGACAAGGGGCTGGCACAGGAAAGAGTTGTCCTGAGTGATACAGGTTAAGAGAGATTTCAAAAACCTTTTGTGCCATTTGTTTGTTTGTTTCCAAACAGGGTTTAAAAAGGAAAGTGACGGCGTTTTGGGTTTTTGTATCCTCTATTGCCAGGGTGAATTTGGCTCACATTGCAAAGCACCAAACTCCTTTTATAAATCAGGCAGCAATAAAGCCTGCTGTCCCAGGGGAGGAGGGAGATGTGCTGCAATCCACCTGGCTTTGTTTTATCCTTTTGCCAAGCCTGGAGTGAAAGCAAAGACTAGTGGTGCAGTCTTGCTTGGCTCTAATGTGTCACGCATGCTGCTCTCCCTTGCGTGCTGCTCTCCCTCTCGGCTGTCCACCCAGCAGGGTTCGTGCTCTCCTGGCTGCCGCTTTCTCATGACAGGGAGCAGTCCTCTCTGTGTTCACAGCCTGGATTTGATTTGAGGATTAAATCTCTGCTGTTTATTTCTTCCTTTCTTAGACTGCGCTGCTCTTCCTAGCTGGCAGGAAACGCTGTCTTTGCTCCCCATCTTGAAGTGATAAGTGCAGTGGGTTTGCAGTGAGGTGAAAAAGGCAGCTTTATGTTTTCATTTCACTTTTTGTTTCTTGCTATCCCACAGAACTTGTTTGCTTCATCCCTCCTAGATGCCTTATCCCCTGCCCTTGAGAGCTTCTGCTGTAACTGCAGCCCAAGATATTGGAGACATTTTTCTCCCCTTTACCAAGCCGGGCTATGCTCTTTCTTGCGCTGCAGTTGTTGCCCTTTGCAAAAAAGGTTGAGTGGTGGGGATGCAGGGGTCAGGCTCAGCAGCCTGGATCTGTCCTGCATGTTCACACACTCCTGTGCAAGACTTGTGAATCTGAATGTGCTGTTGCACAAAGGCATGATCCAAAATCACTTTGTCCATCTGACTTTCCATGGAGGAGCTGCCTCTTGGATGTCAAGCAAATTTGAGTGCTACCAGAGAGGAGGATGGCATCACCCTCTTTTCAGGGAGGTTGGGCTGCCTCGCATTTATTATCTGGTTTGTAGTAGCTTGTGGCAGGCGGTTTGAAGCAAAAGCTCTCACCTCCCTGACTTGTGATTTGGTTTACAGCTAATAGCTTCTAATAGACTTCCCTCCTCACCTGTTGTTTTGTTTCCTGGCTGCAAGATGAAGCCTTTGGGCTCCAAATGAGACAGTGATTCAGCCCCTGTTATCAGCAGGGAGGGTGGAATAGGAAGATGCCTGACATCCCCTGTTGGCTGGCTTGAAACATGCAGCTTTTGTGTCCTTTGTCCCCCAGTTGCCATTGACAGCAGTGGGAGAGTATCTGGCTTCTCCATCACAGTATCCAAAAATCAATGCTTCCTGCTGAGTTACATGTTTTCTAGCTCTGCTCAGACACAGGTTTTTGATCATTGTGTTTCTGGCTTTTGAGTATGAATACTTCACAAAAGGAAAGTTTAGCAGCTGGATGAAGCTGTCAGCAAAGCTTTGATCTTCTGGGGGTGGGACCCATCCACTGATGTGCAGACACAGATATACAGATATACATAGCTGTGCACATCTGATCTGTGCAGGCCAACTCGGGGGCGTGTAAGGGCATGGTGGATCGGTTTCTGCAGTCAGCGATGTGGCCATGGTCACAGCTGCTGCCACTTACCCGACAGCTGGAGTAACCACACAGATGCTGATGATGCTGTGTGAGATCTTCAGCGCATATCCTACTTGAGGCTTGAATTTGCACTGCTCTGCATCTAGAAAGACATCTCCGCTGCCCCATTGTTGCCTTTGAGTCCAAGGAATGTGTCATGACAAAATGCAAATCTCTGCAACCCCAGGGAGACATTCCCATCATTGACTCCAACACATCCAAAGGGCTGTCTTTCACTCCAGGACATGCCTATACTTTTGTACTTTCTGATTTTAAAGCAGTTCTCCTGTGATCTCAAAGCACTTTGTGAGGTCTGATGTGAGACGCTGCATCTCTGAGACAAATGCCCTCTCTTTAGGAAAGCCATCCAAAAGGTCCGTGTATGATCCCACATCAGAATCAAGGAGAGGTCTGCAGGAGCCTGCTCCAGAGCCCTGCTCCCGGTGCAAAAGCACATGACAGTTGGAAACTGGCATCTCTGGAATTGTTCTGAAGAGTTAACAAAGCATGTCGGGTTTCCTTGCCCTCATGGAGGGAGCCAGAAGGCTGTGGCTTCACTCCACAAACTTTTATAAACCTGCAAGACTGGGGTTTAAACAACTGTGATTGACTGAAGCTAATAGTAAAAGAAGTAAAATACTTCTGATCTAACAGATCTATTGGCTGTAAAACAGCCAGGGAAATCTACCTTGAGTGAAGAAACACAAGAAACAGTTGTTTTGTGAGAAGTCAGCTCTGGTGGCAGAGGTGGAAAACGCTTGCTTTGATGCTGAGTAAAAGTATCCTGTGATCTCCCAGCCCTTGTGGCTGAAACAGTGGTGCCAAAATGGATTGTGTCCTTGCGCGACCTTGAAATGACAAAGTGATAGCTGTGTGATGCTGATGTTGATCCCTCCTTTCCGAAAGGTGCATTCTGAGAGAGAGCTCTCAGTGTTAGAGGAGGCACCTCTGTTGTGCTCCTTGCCATCTTCATATTTATAAGTTGATATTTCCAACTGCATCTAGGTGGCTGCATATCCACAAGTCCAGTAAAGGACTGTAATTAAACTTGATGTAATTTATTCGCAAGGGTGGATTCATTTATATAGCATAGAGTTGTCCGTCCTAATCTGTCTCCTTGAACAAACACTTCTGAATTTACATCTCATAAAATAAGCAGCATTTTTCCATGGGTAGCATGAACTCAGGCAGCAGTGTAAATATACTGCAAGTTTAATACCTTCCTACCAGTAAAATAACCTCCCTAGGCTCTCTCCAAACTTGCTCATATCTCAACTTTTGATGGGCCACTGGCAAAAACTGTTGTGCTTGTGCATTTTTCTTGAATTTGGATGTGTGCATTTTTTCTTGATAACCTGGCCTTTTTTATATGTCCCGTTGTTTGGAGGTGAATAATAAATATAGCCAGTGTCTGTTGCCTTTTACATTATCTTCGTGTGCCTGGAAGCTGCAGTACCGTGTTTTCTTACAATTGAATTGGGTGTGAGTGATGAAGAGTCGCTGGAAGGATTAGTAAAAACCAGGCTTTCATGAAGTATCAGTGGAAGCTGACATCTAGAAAGGAGAGGGCAAAGGATGTGCTTGATTGTTAAAAAGCAGAGGAATAAAGATTCTCTGGAGAAGGCTCAAAACAGGATAGCTGATGCCTTCTGGGAAAGCTTTGTGGAAAAATGACTCCAAATGTAGAGGTGAACCCTCAACCTATTTTGGAGACCACTCTGTAGCTTATGCTAATGATGGAGGAGGAATGGTTTCCCAACCTCTGCTTAAGTGGACAGCCTTATAGACAGGTGATGAGTGGATAATCTAAAAAGATGTGGTTAATAGCAAACAACTGATGAAGGGTGTGGAAAAGAAGGAAGATGAACAATTGCCCATGGCCAGTTACAGGGAACACTACACTCTTTATTTTGTAGAGCCATGGGCCAGCTCAGTAAGGTGGAAGATTGTCTTGCTGATGTTAGAGTACATGTGGGAAAAAAAAAAAGGGAGGGGGGGAGGGTGAATATCAAATGTAGTGATTCATGTGGGAAAAAACCTTGCTTATAAATACAGAGAGGTCCCAAGAGACAAACTATGCAGTAGCAGTATATCTCCAACATAGCCTTGCCATCATTGTTTTTCTTCCAAAGTAAAATAACCTGCTGATCTGTCCTCTTGGAGAAAGTGGGTCTAAACCAAAAACCCCAAAGTGCTAGTTGTGGTTATATTGGCAGGGTATTGCATCGGAATAATATTGGCCTTTCAAGACAGTTAAATGGTATCAATGTACATTTGGCTTCCAGAAATACAATTACAAGGGATAAACGATTATTCAGTTTGCTGAGACATTTCAGTGAGTTCACTGGATTGTAGCTTCAATATTAGCTGTGTATTAAGCAGAGGACTCCGTGCAATTTTCAGTGCCATTAGTCTGGGTTTCAGAGGACGCAGGCATGTGGAAAGAGCTAATACTGTTCAATAAGGTAGGAAGGCATGTGCCCTTGCATTTATCACTCTCATTTCTTGTCCATGGTGTTGACTTTTAGGAAGGTGAGGGTTACTTTTTTTTTCTTCTTGGAAGTTGCAGGAAATGTGACCAAAAATGGTTATTTAGGAGCAAGCTGTGTCTGAACTTAAGCAAACCACAAGGCTTTGCTGCCCTGTGACCTCCCAGGGGCTCTTGGCACTGGGATGGCCATTGTGGAATGAGTTATCTTCTCTTTGGGGTCACTTCTGCAGGATTTGTCACTACTCTATGTGTCTTGTAACAAATTTGCCTGGCAAAAGTTACTCATGGCTGGTTGTGGGGTTCTTTTTTTTTTTCTCTTTTTCCCTGCCTCCTTGTCCCCTTGCCCTCTTTTCCCAATGTGGACTGCAGGTGTGGGCTGCTGCAAGTAGGAGACAGAGTCCTTTCTATCAATGGCATTGCAACTGAAGATGGGACTATGGAGGAAGCTAATCAGCTTCTGCGTGATGCTGCGCTCACGAACAAAGTGGTGCTCGAGATTGAATTTGATGTCGCAGGTATGTTGCCAAAGGATTGCTGCTCCTCATTACCAGCAGGACTCTGCCAGTGACTTTGCTAACCTGGAGGAGGGAGTGTATTCACACAAATACATCCGTTTTTTGCTAGAGTTCAGAGGGAAGAGTGAGAAGACCCTGTGAAGGACCTTTTCCATTTCTCATTGTTCTCTAATGTGCATCGAGGTGGAGGGTACTTCTCCTGATCCTTTCATAAATGCCTTGTGCTCACCACTTGGCTGAGATAAGTCTAAGGAGTAGATGAAAGGCCACCTGCACTTTAAATATTTGCCCATTAATATGAGTAAGATTTATATTAATTTATGGCCTTGAAGCAAGGAGGGAGCCAAAGCTATTGGCTGGGGCTGAAGTGCAGCTTTGTATTAAAAAAAAAAAAAAGTTTTTTCCTTTTACGTTGACAGAGCTGCCTCAGTCTTGAAATACAGCATGATGCGAGCACTTCACTTGACGTTCAGAGCATGTATTTTTAATGAGAATCCAAATTTTAACCTGAAATCCACAGGGCCTCAAATAACAACCTTATTTGAACCAATAAAGCTGAGTTTTATGGGCTTGTTTTTCTTGGTTCTAAAGAAACCATCCATGCACCTGAAAACTCTCTCTTTTCTCCTATTTTCATTTTCGTCTGTTTTTGGTTTTATAGAGTCTGTCATACCCAGCAGCGGTACTTTCCACGTTAAATTGCCCAAGAAAAGGGGTGTAGAACTTGGAATTACAATCAGCTGTAAGTATTGCTCAAACTTGCGCTAGCAGTTGCAAGAGCTGCTGCTTTCCACCCTGGCACATCGGAGGGGCCCAGGGGAGAGAGATAAGGTTATGTGGGGTTTCCTGGTAGTGCTGTCAGTGCTTGTGATTTATCCCAAGCTGAATTAGATGTGTGGTTCCTGCCTCCATGAGCTGGCGGCCACAAAGAAAAGCAGCTGCATGAAGGGTTGGGCCGAAGGATGCATCTCAGATGATCAGTTGGTCTGTGTTGCAGACTAATATTGTATTATTAGTTATATTAGTGTTGTTTCCTTTTAAGAAAGAATTGCCTGGGTTTGGTGGGACGCTTGCAGGGAGAGGTGGAGGGGGGAGAGCAAGTGTGAGGTGAACCCACATCTTGAAGGGTAGAGAGAGGAAACTGCCAAGAGGAGGAGGAGAATGAAGAGGGTGGCTGGCCTTAGAGGTGGAGGGTAAGGCACTTTAGGGTCAGGAGGGTGAGGAGGCTTCTGGGCAGGGTTTGCTGGGAGTCCTTGCATTGACTAAGCCCAGCCATGAAGGAGGAGATCCATGTGCTAGGACTTGGTGGGCACTAAAAGAATGAGACAGAAACCTTTTTCTTTCTTTTCTCTCTTCTCTGCTTACTTTTGATTAATTATCTTTGTTTCTCTACTGAAGCATATTTTTCACTTAAAGACCTCTTTGGAGAGGATGCTGTAAGGAGGTGATATAGGCAGATCCATCCCAAATTTCTAGCCGACTAGGGGTATTGTTATGCCTTTCATCAGTTCGCATTTGCCATAAAGGAAAAATTAGCAGGTCTCACGTCACTCATCTCTCTTTCACTCCTGGGTAAACTGAGTTGAATCATTTCAGATTTGCCGTGCCCAGAGGCTGCCACCACCTCTCAGCGGAAACAAAGAAACTTGTGAGACTGCAGTAATGGGATCTTGCATCTAAGCCCTTAGGAGCATGGACCCAGCTGCGTCTGGGGAATGGAGTCGCTAGGGACACTTCAAAACTAGGTTTCATTAAAATAGATAAGTTATTTATAATTACCCCTCGGCATTTACAGCATTAGTCAGTGAGTTAATTGGAGGTGTTCTGGTCTAAGTGGGATGATTCTCAGGAGTGACTTGAACATCAACAGGGTGATGGCTTTGCACCCTGTGTTATTTATTCTCCCTCTTCCCAGCTTCCCCTATTTGTGCCCCGAAGATAATCCTGAGAAATAACAGCACAGCGTTTAACATTTGGCTTGGTAGCAATTACTGTCTGAAGACATCAAAGTGCTTTCTGAAAGCTGCGGGATACCAGTAACGACAGCCCGCTCGCAGGGGAGTGGGGCACAGTGCAGCAGCCCAGCGAGCACTGGGTTCTCAGCCTGCTGCCCTGCCCGCTGCATTGGCAATTGCAGTCTCGGGTAGCAACATAGGATGATGGATCTGGTAGCAAAAAACTTGTGGCTTGAGCATGGCCAGGGTTTCACCCAGTTTAAGCTTCAAAGCTTAGTCTGTGTCCGCGGCTGGAGAGCAAAACAACCCTGGGAGTTGCCAGCAAGAATATTTGTTTTTATTTGTGAGTCTCACTTAAATGGGATCTGTTTCAGATATGCCTTTACACTTCAAGCGTATTTTTATGTTGACAATGTTTTAATTTGAAATTTGTTTAAAAAATTGATTTCATACACTTTTTTGAAATCACTGCTAAATAAAACGAAACTGACCCCTGAGTTTTAAATAGTTAGATACCCATTTTCCAGCTACAACACAGCTTTTTAACAATATAATAGATTTGATCTTTTTGATTGTTGAACATGTTTGCAGGACATTAAGTAATGCATATGCATAAACTTAAGATATATTTCAGTCCTTTGCTGAGTCAAAGCCAAAATTATATTTACAAATGGAGCAAGAGACAGCCATCCAGAAAATGTGGTGGCAAGGATGAAATGCTAGTTGAATCCTAATTCTGTTTTCATATATTAGTCCATATAAGCCTATGTCCGCATGACCCTTAGCAAATTAGATCATAATTTTGTCACTCTGCCTCTGACCGGGCAGATAAATATACCAGCATCCAACATTAAAACCAAAGCAAGCAGCCTTATGGTAAGTACCTCCTGCAGAGGCATGATGTGCATGCAGGAGTGTGATGCAAGCAGCAAGAGAAAAGAGGTAAAAATAACTCTGTTTTGCTCAGTTCTTCACAGTTCTGCTGATTTGAATGCTTGTATAGATCTAAAACCAGCTTTTATAGCTTTTCTTCTGACAAGGAAAAGCATATACCTACTGTTTTAAAGTAGGGAACTTGGTTTACTGGCCTCCCACACTGGATTCCTGTTCCCTACTCTGTAAAACTAGGGCAGGTTAAATAGATGACAAGCTGGAGAGGTCAGTAGAAGACCCCCTGCACTGTTGTGGCTACAGAATCGGGTTTGTTCATAAACTTTGTGGTCCAGCTACACTGTAGATGAAAGATGAGTTGCTTTCGTTGAGTGTTACCTCTCGGGTTCGGCAGGCTCATCTGTAGTTAATTCCTCTGTCTAGGAAGTCTTGCCGCTGCCTTCTTACACAGGCAGAAAGTGTTATGACCTCATCAGAGGAGCACTAAGAAATAAAAGCAATCAAGTTCTTGCTGTGCTGTGGCTCTCAGAGCTAATCGGGAGATGGGCTAAGTAAAGGGGGGGAGAGCAGGGTTCTTGATGGATGCATTGGAAGAATTTGTGTAATGGAGCTGGCTGCAGGAGGAACTATAAATCTGCTGGAAAGGCTTATAAAAGGGCCAGGAGGCTTTTGTATGAGGAGGGCAGGTGCTGCTGGTTCTGGGATGAACATACACAGAGGATCTGTGCTTGCTCCTCGTGAGGGGTAGATGTTTGCTGAGGGCACTCATCTTCTCTGAGGTCTCTGGGTTTGCTAGAAAGAGAAGGCTTGGGCTGGGTGAGCACCCGGTTGTGGTCTGTGCTCATGGCTGTGTGCACGCAAACAGGTTTCTTCCCCCTGCGCAAACACAACATGGCAAAGGGGTGCAGCAAATTAAGACACATGATGCAAATATTTGCATGTAGCATTATTTCCTTTTCTATTCCTCAAAGGATGAATAGGATATCCAAGGGGTGAGTCTTTCATTGGCTCTGCTTTGTATTTCTCTGGCATCTTTGCGCCCTCAAGCTTCATTTCAGTCTCCTATGTTTGCTAAATGAAAATGAGCAAAGTAAAACACTGAAGCTGCCTCATGTGCACTGCTTCCTTGAACTTTGTCCAGGGGTGAAGGGACAAGAAGCCAGCAAAATCAGTCTCAATTTTTCCATACTCCAGTGCCTCGGTTTCTGTCCCAGGGAGAAAGCTGGCATTTGTTTGTAAAACAACTGCTCTGCTTGAAGAGCAAAGTGTGCCCTCCTTTCTGCTCCACAAGGTTCAAAGAGCTGTGTGGACTGTGAAGCTCAACTGTTTGCAGGGGCCTTGGAGGTGCTCTGAATAGTGGATGCACAAAGACATGCAAACTGAAATTTCTGACACAGGGATGTGAATATTTGGCTCTTGTTAGCCTGAAATACTCATCTCCATTAGCCGAACACATGCCATAAGTGCTCTGATCTTGCTGGCTTCATTCAGTTCTAATGATACAGTTATGCCTTTGTAGGTTTTCTGTAAATATCTTACAAATTAAAATCTCCAACAACGAGAAGCTAATAGTCATGTATTCTTGTGTGTTCAATACCTGACCTCTTTAAATAAGATATGGATTTGTCATTAGCCTCTGGAAAATGATAGTTGATTACACAAAAGATTGCTTTTTGTGTGTTTGGTTTTTTTTGGTTTGGTTTGGTTTTTTTTTCCATCTCAAATATCTTCTCCAAGGGCTAGTTGTGAAATTTGTTGCAGGGTACAGGTGTATTGTTGCTGCTGTTTAAACAGATATTGAAATTACCATTCATTTTAGCTATGCATTAATGCTTTATATAGTATGCTTATCAAATTACTTTTATATATCTTAACAAATCAATTCCTGTGCCCTTGGTGTGAAGTACTGTAGATAAGGAGTAGGTAGTATATCTGCTTGCGGGTGATAAAACTGGAATTTGGATAGATAGAGAACTTCGATTAAGTTGCTTAAGCAGTGTAATCACTGTCCTAGCAAGAAGATGGATCTGTGAGCCAAGAAAATCTAGTTTTGCTGGTGCAGGATTAACCTGGGACCTGCCACCAGCCCGGCAGAGCACGTCTGCAAGCGGCAGTGTGCCTGACAGTCTCCTGTCCTACCCCCTCGCTTATATTGCAGCTTCAACTGAGATTTGCAGCTGATTAACTGGTGCTTTTACCGAAGTGAGATATTCTGTCCTGGCTTTGCTACCTGGAGATTTTGAAAGGAAGTGGATCTGCAGCGGGGTAAATATCCTGCTGGAGGCACTGATAATTTATGCACCTGCTGCTAAAACTAATGAATGATGGAGGAAAAAGTTGGGTACTGGGGATTTGATTTTCACTGCTGCTTTCTGTAATCGATTCTGATTTGCTTTTATTCCGCTTCTCATTCCTTAGCTATCCTGAGATTATCGGGTTTCTGATTTGGTTTTTTCCCCTTTATAAATGTTTGCTTTCTTAAATGTATTCTTATGGCATTATTACCATTTCTTTAATTACACATTGGCAGAGTGCTGCTTTGACTTGGTCAATAATGAAGGGCATTTGTAATGGGTTGAACTGTTGATGCGTGTGAGATATGTGCTTGTGCTCCTTGGAGGGGAGTAATTTACCAATATGAGTCATTATGCATTCTATTAAAAACACAAACCGGACATGTGTTTCTGGCCTCGTCATCCATCACAGAGTAAACACCGAGTGAGCCAGAATCCCAGCAGAGGTGGCAAGAGACTGAAAGCAATTTATAAAAAGTAAATAACAGTATTGATCAATTCACCTTTTTATCACTGCCCTGTCACCACCGCCAAGCAGTTTTCATTTTGAGTTTCTCCTGTACCCCATGCGTCTACCTGCACCAGCTGTTGATTTGTGGAGCTTTCTCTGGGCCACTGGAGAAGATTTAAACTATCTTTTGTACTGGTAAACCCACCAAAAATACAAATGTATCTGAAAAAGAGCCTACTTCCACCTGAAGTGGTTTGCCCTAGTAGAGCACCTTCCAAGAGAGAGCATGGGTTTCTGCACACCAGCTTCTGCTTCTGTCTCTCCATCTTTTCACTCTACTCCCTTTGCTGCTGTCTCTATTTTACAGACAGGAAAGCAAGACCCAGAGAGGCAAGGCTGGGCATCTGAACTGTGTCTTCTTGCGGCAAACAGAATTGCCTAGACAATGTCCTTTGAAGAGAAATAACCACACTGACAGCAGAAATGAATGGATGAAAAGGCTTTACTCACCTTAAGTGTCCCAACTCCAAAGACCATAGCTCTAATAAAATAATAACGTAGTTTAAGGTGTGGTTTTGTTATTTGGTTTTTTTTAAATACAGGCAAATTGGAAGTGGTTTATCCAAAATCTCACCAGCGATCTACATTTCTAATGCCTCTGACCTAGGCTGAGCCACCACTTCAGTGACACTGCAGCTGTGGACAGGGCAGCCGTTACCAGAGGCATGTTGTTACCCTGAATGAACAGCCCATGACTGTTAACAACGTGGGTCCTGGCGTGGCTGCAGTGGTCAGGGGCAGCCTGGTCCCAGCTGACGGGCGGAAAGCCCAGCTGGGCGCTCTGCTGGGGTGCCAGGAAGGGCTTTGGGGTGCCAAAGGTGAATTAATGGAGTTAGTAACTACTGTTTTTTAAAACAGACAGCAAGTGACTGTTCTGTGCTTTGAGCTTTCATTATCATAACTTTGTATCTTACGCCTCTTGAGAGAGGATGATTGTTCATTAAGTCTCGCCAACTGACCCTTCGGATTTGTAGGTGCTGTCTAATAATGATGGTTTTATAAAGCCTTTCCATTTTATACTAAGTGTTTATTTAAAAAAGGGCTGCCATTTGTTAGTTTCGGTACTGTGATGGTAGGGACAGTTGTATGTGGTTGTACGTGGCTCTTTTATTTAACTGAAGTCTCAAGAAAATCTGTTTGGGAAGTATAACTTCCAAAAAAAACCCACAAACAAAACCCAGAATGATTTTTCTGTAAAACTTGCTTTGTTTCCTAATGGACAAAACACTTGGTTTGTCACCCTTGCTTTTGTTATGGGAAGCTTGTGCTGCGTTCAGTGCTGACACCAATTAGAGAGCTGCAGAAGGACAAGGTCTTGCTCTCTGCTCAGAGAATGACTGTGGGCAGGATCCCCCCCCAGTTTGTCACAGGGCTTGCAAGGCAGATGCTGAGATAAACACCACTTCTCAGAGCTTGAGGCATGTTGTTGTCTGTACTTGCGGCTTTTTTTTTTTCTTTCCCCTGCCTCTTTGCTCTCTTGAGTGTTCACAGTCTCTGGACTCATTGTTCCAGCTATGGTTGGGTCAGGTTTAGAGGTGACCATCCCCAACCCCCCACCAGGACTGTGGAGATCCTCCCTAACCCCTTTCTGTCATGCTGCCTCTGCTTTGAAACTAATAAACAAACCTTGCAGTGAAAAATATTTTTGCTTACCTGGATTGTTTTGACAGAACCGGGCTGGGGAGCGATTAAACATGCGGCAATGCCAGCCTGACCTAGGGCTCAGGGTGTGCTAACAGGGTCTCCCATCACTGCTAGTGCAGGCCACCTCATTGTGCACCTCTCAGCAGCAAATACATGTCCTATATTGCAAAGAGAACTGCAATAGTAATAATAGGGCAATACGTCTCCGTCCAGTGTGCCGTTAGCGCATGGTGTGTGGCCTTCTCAAGAAGGCGGGGATTTCTTCACTGATTTTTAGCTGCTGCACCCTGTTTTTCCCTCCCAGCACTCGGCTCTGCCCAGTGTGTGGCGGTCTATCTGCTGGCTGGTCTGTGCCATGGACAGGTCGAATATAGGTGTGAGCCCTCAGTGAATCTCCACGACCCATCTGCTTCTCGTCAACCCACGGCTGCAAGCTGAACATGAGTGTCCAGACCAAAACTGCCTGGCATCATGCTTCAGTAAGAGACAGGGAAAATAATTCTTCCAGGCTCTGTATCATTCAGCAGTCCCATTGCTGTGGCTATTACAAAATCAGTCACGGTCTGCTCTTTGCTGTCTGACCTAACTTTTACACTCAGTCCTGCTACAAGTGAGATTGGCCGTCTTTGTTCAGTACGTAAGGTTTAGTTATATCTGGGAGAGGGTACTCTTAAAGGTGATGAGTTAGCACATATGTTTTAAAATATCATAAATGAATGTAAACAACAGAAGAAGCCAGAGCAGAGAGGTTGGTAAAAGGAAGCACTTACTCCTTTATGTCTGACTGGGGTGCTAACTGCTCTTCAGGCAGGTGGATCTCTTTGGGGTTGATGCCACGTGCCTCACAGATATTTTAATCTCTGACCTGCACCTGATATGTTCAGATGCTGCGAATTCCTGCCTTCCCACGCAGTTTTTGCTGAGAAGCTCTGTCAGCTTTAAATGAGAGAATGCAATTTCCATAGCAAGGCAGGAGGGAGCGATGTGGGGTGAAAAAGATGCTCTTGGCTTATGTTTGGTGTGTGGATGGCAGGGAGATCAGGAGGGGTTTGAGTCATAAATCTTACTTGGGTTTCTCAGGAGAGCAGCAGGTCTTTCAGGCAAATTTGAAAAAGCAAATGCCCCCAGAGATGCGTACTCACATCTCTTGTGGGCTGAAGAAGTTATCAGGGTGGGTCAGGGGAGAAGGACTGGAAAACACCCCTTCCAACTCCAGCACTGAGGCCAGCCCTCGTTTATCTGGTGGTATGATGAAGTGGTCTGGAGAGCTGAACCAGCTGGAAAACAATATTTTATCAATTTTTTCCTGGGTTATTTTCCACCTAGAAAATTTCCCAGCCCACTTTACTTCAAGAATACAGAAATGCTTAAAATTAGGCACAGTGCTGAGCTAGGTACTCCCTAGGCAGCAGTGCTGATGTCTGACTACTGCCATAGCCGTTGACTCAGTTGCTGTCTCACGTCAGAGATGTGGGTGGGTGGGTGTTTAACAGTGCTGGGATTAGGCAATCCCAGCTCTTGCTGTTGGACACTACCTGTCCTCCCTTTTTTCAGGAGGAGACCAAAGGTGGTATCTAGCTGCCATTCCAGGCAAACAGCAACCAACAAATATTTGCAGGGATTCACTACTTTTTTTTTTTCTTGCTGTGGCTTCCAGAGTTCAAGTGTGAAGCATCATTTTATTAAAGGAATATAAATTGCCTTTCTATATAACTCTTTCTCACCATTAACCATCCCCTCCTAAATAGCAGACTCTATACTGACCTTTGTACCCATGTGTTTGTTTTGCAGCTGCAAGCAGAAAGCCTGGGGAGCCTTTGATCATCTCTGACATCAAGAAGGGGAGTGTAGCACATAGGTGAGTGCAGGATTTCCCATCTGCCAAACCGCTGCAAAATGTCCAGCCCAGTAATGAGAGGCAGAATGAAGCCTAGGCAGTGGCACTTTGGTCTGGATTTTGCCAGCATCCAAGGAGATGTCAACCCTAGAGGTTTGTCTTAGACCACAGTAGGGTTTGCTTTAAAAACTGTCTGTATTGAAGCAAGTAGAGTTGAGCTAATGGAGAAAGTGGCCAGTGCACTGATTCAGAGATCTGCTGACCCTATAGGAGATGGATGTTTAGCATTTAAGAGCATGTGATAAAGGGCTTCATACATCCCATAAGGTGCTATGGCTTATGAGGTAGTTTGCTCTGTCTCAGCTCCTGCTCAGGTGAACAGAGTGAGTGAATTGTGGGCACTGATGGAGAACTATTCAAATAACTCAGCATTTATTGACTTCACCTCTGATCCCAACACCTCATAGAAAGGCTTTCAGAGGAATTTAGTGCTGCCAGAGGGCTCGTTTCTAAGAGTGCTCATACAGGAGTTTCCATAAAAGGTAGAATATCTGCCAGTTAAACGTCAGGCATTTTTCAGTGCTGTGGGATACCCAGGCTGTATATCTGATCTTTCTGCCTTGTTGACGCATGCTCTACACAAACTTCCTCTCTTAATTTATAATTGTCCCAGACTCCTTCATGGTTGTGTCCCAGAACAGATCAAGGGCAGTAAAATGTTAATGTTGTCATCGCCACTGCAGGACTTAATGCATCACAGGATCTGAAAGGCAAATACAAATGTACTTTTAGTTTTCTTTTCCTTTCTATGTAGAACTGGCACCTTGGAACCGGGAGACAAGCTGTTAGCCATTGATAACATCCGACTCGACAATTGCTCAATGGAGGATGCTGTCCAGATTTTAAGACAGTGTGAAGACCTGGTCAAATTGAAGATTAGGAAGGATGAAGATAACTCTGGTACAGAAATTCTGATGCAAACTGGTGCCTGTCCACTGTAATGACATTTCCCAATAGGTAGTGCAAACCAACAAAGATAAGGGCTGCTGCCTGTCTGGTCACCACTTTCCAATTCATTATAGTCTATTTTTGTTATTCTAACCTTACATGGAGCCTGGAAGGTTAAAATCCTGTTTGGTATGAGCATGGCTGAAGACCTCAGGCTTTTGCTTCTAAATGCTGCAAGTCTTTCCTATGACTTCTTTCATACTGCTAATTAAAAAATTCAGCATTCCTGTTTTCTCTTTCAGATGAGCAGGAGACAACTGGTGCTATTATCTACACAGTGGAACTGAAGCGATATGGCGGCCCCTTGGGAATAACCATCTCTGGGACGGAGGAACCTTTTGATCCAATCGTCATTTCGGGGTTGACTAAACGAGGGCTGGCAGAAAGGTGAGGTTTGGGGCCAGAGAGGTTGAATTGACATGGGAATGGATCTTGAAGTTTGCAAAGATTCCTCTGCTGTCATAAACTCTTCCTAGGTGTTTTAGTCTGCTAAAATGGAAAGGTGCTATCAAGGTGCCAAGTGCTGTGAAGCAGGGACAGCCCTGCCAGTCTGGTTCTGCAGACCCACGTGCAGGAGATGTGGGGTGCTTGGGACTATGCTGTCAGGGCAGTGAGAGAGGCTCAAAGCAGGGCACTTGTGGAAGAGTCAGATCCATTGTGTCAATTGAATGCAGCAGTGAGGAAAACATGTTTATCTGCCCGTCTTCCACAGAGGTGCTTGCTGGTCTGTGATTTCCCATGCCACATCTTGCATAGGGAAAGTGCCCAGCCTGCCCACAAAACCACCACAGGCTCCTGTCCAGGACTGACCTGTTGCTAAACTATGGCAGTGGTGTGTCCTGCAGAAACCACAGATCTCGGGAGTCTTCTGGCCCATCCTTGCTGGTTGCTTAGTCTGCTACGTATGGAGGTATCTTGATGCAGGACTGGTGTGCCTCAAACAGCAGACATTTATGCTGCATAAATGCAGGTGCAGATGTACCTTTGGCAACTGGGGAGTTTGACTCTGTGTGTGTCTGTGTCTGAATGTATGTGCCTGCATGGGATTTAAAGGGTCAGAACATTGCTGAGAATATAAGGTGGAACTGAGTCATACACTGTATCTTAATTAATCTGTCTATATGGTAGCTGTGACTTGTAAATAAATCATTTCAGCAACACTGACTCATGCTTCTCATAGGGTTGCTTTACCCTGTGCTGCCTGATGGGCAGAACAGCAGCAAAAAACCTCTGAATGAATAGGTGTAAAGTGCTAGACCTTGGGGACATTTGACTGCAGATGTGGCCTTTTGGTTCTTTCTATTTCAAGGCCACGCTCCCTGTTAGCTGGACTGTAAAACAGCTCAGTGCCTCTTTCTGCATTGGACTCCTTGAGTCCTCAGCGTGCATGCTACTGCACATTTCCATTGCTTTCCTTTGGTATGGAAAGCAGAACATCAGTGTTTCCTGAGAAGTAAGGAAGAGGGATGTACTTCATCATTAGTGGTTCTTCTCTTTGGGGATTTTATATTACTGCCTGCCACTGTAGGATTCAGTCTTTTTCCCTGGAAGATATTAGCCACAGAGTATCTAAGGCTTTTCTGCACAGCAGTTCTGCACTGTACCTGCAGCCCAGCATGAGAGGTTAAGGACGGAAAGCCCAAACGCTGTCAGAAGACAGTCTCCTACCCTTGTTGCTCTCAATTCCCTTTGCAATACTATGGCTGTTCTTCCTTTGAACTTGGATACACATCAGTGACTGCTCCACAGAGAAACATAGCACAGGCAAGTGCTGCGGTACTACTGAATTTTGATCAGGAGCTGGCATGAAAAGCCTTTTGAGAAGAGCGATAGAGCCATTCAGCATGTTCACTGTAGCAGGCTAACAAATAACGGTGCCTGCACAGAGGAGCGGCACGGGGACAGAGTGGCGTGGGGATTTCTCTGGGTAACCTTGGCTCCCTGCGGGGAGAGTGAGGAGTGCTGGGATGAAGGCTGCCTGCAGGAAAGGTGCATATTTTTCTGCTGAGATGATGCATATTTTTCCCCTGGGAGTAACTGAAAGGAGTGTCCCGACCTTGTCAAGGGAAGAAGGGGTGGTCCTAATGTTATCCTAAATTGTCCCTTTCCTGCCGTCACTACCCTTCCCTGTGCCACAGGCACCCTTAGCCAGGTTCTGAGGGGTGGGACAGGTTTCTGAAGGACAGGGATTTAAACCCAAAGCTGTGCCTGGCTTTTGCTGGAGCATAGGACATGTTTCAGCAGCACTGGCACAGGGCAGACAAGATTCCAGTGTTTGATAATGGGGATGTGCCAGCTGCTCTTACAGAGGCACGAGTGAAGGTCTGCGCTGCAGCTTGGGCTGCTCACTCGGTGATGGGGAAGGCAAGGTGTCCTCTAGGATCTGTCACATGTCTGTCACAGCAGGTGACAGGCTGTCTAAGCTGAAAAGGCTCCAGATTCAGATGACTTGGGTTTTGTCTTGACCTTGAACATTTTTGTCCTTGTACATCTCTGATCCTATAGAAACCTACAGAAGCAGTTCAGGCTGTTGGGTTGGTGTTGAGTGGTGGCTCTCTCCCATGTTAGGCTCTGTTTCCCTTCCTGCAGCACCTGTGGGTAGCTAGTTTAGCCTGTGCCATGGGGCTTGTTTTCCTTCTTCTTGGGGAACGGGAGTGTTCCTGAACGTACTGTTCAATTTGGGTCAGGGTATAATGATTCTCCAAGAGCAATTTTTGGCTATCGCTGGCATTTTAAAGTGCCTGACCAGCCTCCTGTAGTGTCACCTGGTCAAGTAGATGGGGGCGTCTGCAAGAGGATTTTGTCCAGGAGTGCTTAGCACCAACCCATGTTGGCAGGAGGGAGAAGGGGTGGTGGCCCTACCCACGTGCCAGGTAAATCCGTACCACATGGATGCAGCCACTTCTCCAGCTGGAGTGCCTGCAGCCCCTTTTACACCTTGCAACTGACCTGTTGCTCAATTCTGCTCTTGCATGTGTCCTCTGAGCAGGAAGGGACATGGAGCACGCAGCTCCTTGGGCTGGTTTGTGTTTGAGAAATTAAGGACTGTTGGTGATGATGGAGAGGCACAAGGGTCATTAGCTAGAAACAGCTTTCTCTGTTGCTGCCACTTGGATTCTATGTGCTTGTCCTCACAGGGGTGCCTGGAGATAGATGAGAGGATTGGACTTTGATTTACTTATCCCCCCGCTTGAGGAAAACACCTGGCTGAATGTGACCTTCCTCTTTAATTGTTTCTGTATTTTTCCTTACTGAGGGGCTGTCACAGTTTCTGCAGAGCAGTTGTGTTGTTCAGAGGTGGGTGGTTGGGCTGGTGTCTTGGGCAGGAGATGTGTCCCCATGCTGGGTTCAGTGCTACAGCAGGAGGCCCTCAAATGCTGAAGCACTGCAGTGAGTGAAGCATCACCTTTAAACTGCCAGCAGTTAAGCTTGATTTTTTTTGACTATGTAGATGAAACTTTTGAGACAAATACTCCAGTTCTAGTTTGATCTGTAATTTATTTGAATGCACAAGTTTTCACCGAGTGCTGTTTCAGGCTGATTTGGATGGGACAAGACTGACATCTAGTGGCTGGCTGGGACTGTCATGGCACTGTCCAAGTATCTCAACAGCTTCAGCAGCAGATCAAACAGTCCTGCCTGCTATTTGGCTACATTTCCCAATTTGATTTACTTATAGTAGATGTTTCACAGTAGTGTGTCTACAAAAGTTTCATATTTTGGGGAAAGACAAGTAGCTGTTTTGCCTGTGACTATATCAAATCCCAATGCTGCAGGAGCAGCAGTCCAGTTCGGAGATGTAACCTGAGAGAGGCATGTTGCCATGGACAAAAAGATATTGCAGTCCACATTTGCATCTCCTCCTGGCTCGATCGCACAGGTTCCTGATAGCCAAACCTCATGGCATGGGTGGAGGAGGAGAGGATTGCTGCTCTCCCTTGCTGGCGTTAGGGAGCTGGAGCATGAGTGTGGTCAGCTCGGTCCAGCCAGCAGTGAGAGCGAGTTCCTGCCTCGGCTGCCAGCTCTATTGATGGACTGATCCTGTCCTGTCTACTCTTCCCAGAGCTGCAGCAAACACCGGGTGAGCTCCTGTCTGTAGGCAGGCACAGAGGGGATGATGGAGAAGGGGCAGAAATGCCATCGCTTGTTAGCTTGTTCCCAGCAGTTGCTGAAGCCTGAGGATTGATTTAGCTGAGAGTAGAAGCCAGTGCTGGAATGTGGCTGTGCAATAAAACATGGTAACCTCTTCTAGCGCAGTGATCTTGATGGAGAACATCACAGTGGCGTAGCTATGTAGGAATGAGCTTTAAACATATCATGAAGTGATCTGCAACTGATTCAGCTCGTGCTTGCACACACAATCTGTGTGTGTTGGGCTATTTGGTGTTGGTTTTTTTAATGGGTTTCTAGGTTTGTCTAGGCTTGTTTCTCTCCATCAGTGTGAATGTGCCCTTCAGTTCCATGTGTGACAACCAGTGGGCATCACATACTGGAAATGCTTGTGCTTTCAGCATACAGACCCCTTTGCTTTGAAGAGCTTGGGCTGTAAGCTGGTCTGCAGTCCCAGTTCCCAGGGGGTCTGGGATCTGAGGAGTGCATATGTTCCTGTGCATATAGGTGTGTGCATATCCAGATGGGAGAATGGGAGGGGATCCCATATTCCTGGAAGTGGTGGTGAAGAGGAAATCATGCGTATACAGTGTACCAAAGGGAAACCAAGACGTATTTGAAAGTGCTGAGAGTTAATATACTATTGCTTCAAGCGACAACTTAATGGCCTGTCTCACAGAGGCAAATTACTTCTCTGAAATTTCTAACAGCGCCTTTTCTCTCCAGAACCGGAGCCATCCATGTCGGTGACCGGATATTAGCGATTAATAACGTGAGCCTCAAGGGTAAACCGCTGAGCGAAGCCATTCACCTGCTGCAAATGGCAGGAGAGACGGTCACTCTGAAGATCAAGAAGCAGACAGAGAGTGAGTTGGGGAGCCTGGTTTGGGGTGGGAGGGTGAAGGCGCACCCCAGCAGGAATCCCAGGCGATGGAATAGTGCTGTGGGTTTTTCTTCATGTGTTTGTTGTGTAAGGTGAGATGAGACAGCATGCTGAGGGTCACGGCTGGGGACAGAGAGAAAAGATGGGTGAAGCAGAAGATGCTTTTAATAGTAGAAGGGTGAAAGTTTTTCTGAAATATAACCACCCAAAAATGAGCAAGGGTACTCTGAGCTGGTAGAGTCCATGGGGGAAAAAACCCCAAACACCTTTAGTTCAACTTTTTGAAAGCGATTAGCAATAAATCTTTTACACCCCTTTTTCTGACTCAGGGTCCTAAGATCATCTTTCAAAGCACCTACCTTCACTCTAGAAATCCCTTTCTTATTTCCTTGCCAAGCTCTCTGTGGCTTTGAGGCTGCTGTTCTTGACATGGTATCAAAGAGTGGGACCATACTAAGTACAGGCAGGCCGCTTTTTTGGGGGACAGAGAGGGGGGATCAGGGAACTTGCGAACTTTCCTTCCCAGCTGCTTCTGTGAAGTCACAGCCAAACAGAGGCTTTTTAGTCAAGTTCAGAAAGTACCTGGTGCATTCTGGCTGCATTTCTGTCTTTCTCCACATTCAGTATTTTCTATCTTTTTTTGTGCCACGCTTCTGCAGTCTCTAGATTTAGCTGGACCTATCCAGCCAGTGGCCCACAGCTGCAGAAACTGGAAGAAATCAAGTGATAAAACTCTTCCAAGCAGGCCTGGCCTGTGGGATGTCTGTCCTGCATCTGAAAAAGTAGCATCTTTCTTAAACATAGCACTTCTGTAGACCTCAAAGCAGTTTGCAAATGTGTGGCAATGCACCTATTTTACAAATGGAGGGAGCCCGGGCAGGTGGTGTGGGCTTAGCAAATAGAAGTAGAAACGGGGAATTGATTCCTCTTCAAGGAATCTGAGTCTCATTCCCTGCAGTCAAGTGTCTTGATCCTTGGTCTGAAATACTGTTTTTTTCTGATTTGTGTTTTGGGTTTTGTGTTTTTTTTCCCTCTTCCTCCCCCCGCTGACACTTAGCATTGTCACAGTGACTTGCTGAAGTAATTGACATGCAAGTGCCAGTTGGAGACTCGTTAATCATTCTGAGAATGAAGCAGGTATAATTGAAATTTCAAGGTAATCTTGAGTTAATCATGGTGAGCAATCTTCTGAATGCTTGGAAAATAGGGACTTTCAGGACACTGACCTTTGGTAAAATAATCTGTCCTCATTGACAAATGCAGACTTTCAGAGAGCTTTTCATCCCAGCCTCTGTGAGTCAGAGATCCAGGGTGTGGATGGCTAACAGGATATCTAATCAACGAGGATTTTAAAATATTCAGTACAAAGAAATGCTTGTGCTGAGAAACCATTCCTTGCATAGCTTTTGCCTGAAAGGGAATTTGATATAATGAAAATAAGGGTCTATTATTACTAAAATAGTGAAAGGGAAGGTCTGATCATCCAGATCAGCTTTCCATTTTCCAGTCAGTAATCAGGGGAAATTCAACCTCAAAATACAAGGCCCAGAAATTCCACTGTTGTCATGAAACTGCAAGGGAGACTTTTGGAGAGGTGATGATTAGCCCTGAATTGATGTTGTACAATCTTGGAAGGTGGATATAACTTCATCTGTGGTAGTTGAGACCAGCTTAAGTTGTCATTGGAATCTCATGGAAACATCTGCTTGTAACACAATGTTTGCAGCCAGCATCCTGACTAGGTGCTGCTCTGGCACTGTTTGGGTCCCATCCCCAAAGGCAGATCATGCCAGAAGCAATTTGGCTAGAAGCACTGATGATCTGAGTAAAAAGGAGGCTCTCTGAGACCAGAGAATCTATGGGCTATTGCTTGCAAAGGCCAACACTTCTCTGGGCAGGGCTGTTCATGGGAGGCTTCCAAAGGCACAAGAAGATGCGATTATGAATTGAGATTAGGTCCCATCTCTCTCATATTTGGGAATCCTCAAATCCCCATGGTTGCCCTTTATATTCCATGTGCTAAAAACTCAGGCATTTTTTCTTGATTCAGCTTGAAATAAGAGTACTGCATGAAATCCTTTCAACTGTATGGCACAAGCCCTTCTCAGCTACTTTGAAGACCTAAAGAGGTTCTTCAAAAGACTTAGAGTACCTGGGCTTGCTCCCATGTCAGCATAAGCCTTTCCCTGAGGCTTGCTCTTCGTGCCTGCTGAAGAGGCATGTTCTGGTTTCAGAATCCTATCCCAAGAAGTCGGGGAGTATAAACGAAGTGAGTGACCCAGAAGATGAACTGACAGACTCCCAGAAAACTAGCAAGCTGTCTGAGATATACTCCACCACAATTCCTAGCGTGGACAGTGCTATGGAGTCGTGGGATGGCTCCGGTATTGATGCTGGGTATGGAAGCCAAGGTAAGCCAGGATTGTCTTTTCTTAAGGGTCTGTGGGCCAAGGTGAAGATAGGCAGAGCCTCTGAACCTGTTTGGAGACTGAATGTGAGCCAAAGCCTGTGGTCTGACTGCATTTGCATGGTTTCTTGTTTCCAGCAAAAGGAGCAAAATGTATTTTAAAATGCACTCATGTGGTGCTCTGAGTTGATGTATCTGTTTTAGGTTTTTATTGGCACATTTCTTCTGGCTTATATGGCATCATACTGTTCACAGCATTTTCAAAACTGTTACAGCACTTTATAATTCACATAATCAGAGGAAGTATTCACTGGCCATATGTCTTACAGAGTATTTGGTCCATAGCTCATTTTAAGTTCTCCGGAGAGGCCATGCAGGACATATTAATCCTCTTCAGAATGTTTTAAAATCCACAAGAATGTTTTGTGACTAAAAGCACTCACTTAACAAAATAATTAAGGTAGTATTACAAGAAAGTATCTCTAAATCCCCAGTGAGTTATCAGATGAACACATGTCTTCAAGGCCAGGTTTATTCAGCTGTGGCTTCTGGCAGACACATGGAACTGGGATGGAGGATGCTCTAGTCATGGGAATAGATTTTTTTACTTGGAGGAAGGCACTGAAAAATAGTTATTCCAGTTCAGATTTAGTGACGTAAGCTAGTATTAGCCCATGTTGAAACAAAACAAAACAAAACCCTGAATCACCTCTGCAAAAGGAAATTGGTGAAAAAGCTGCTGTCCCGAACAGAATGTGAAAACAGGGAGGGATGCTGCAGGAGTGCTGTTGCAAAGTGCCTTCAATGTGCTGAGCAAGGTGCGTGCCTGTGCTCACTACATTCTGACTTAGAAAAGTTCAAAGGACAGCACCACACGGGTGTCTTCCACCATGCCTGTGTCTGTCTTCAGCCTCCGTTGGTCTGAAGTCTTAATCTGGGAGTGCAGTTGGGACTGGAGGCTTCATTAAGGAGGAATCTTCCAGCCTTCATAATGCTGCAATCCTTCTCCATCTAATTGAATGTTAACACAAGTTGGACGCTGGATTTAGCAAAGCAATCACTTTTACCGATAAATTGAGAACAAGCATAGAGCCCCAGGGAGTGAGGCTGATGCCAAGTTGCCCAACATCCATAGACTACACCTTTGCTTCAGGGGCTTTCTCATCTTCCCTGGTAATTGCATTTGGCTGCATGGTGGAGTGCTGGTGCTCGCTGGGAATAGGGAAGCTGGAGGGAACGGAGAAAGACATGCAGCATTGCCCATGGGGTGGGCAGGGAAGGCAGGATTCAGGGAGACCTAGGAGACACTGAGCCTGGAGATTTGGGTTTATACCCCAAATGGAGAACCATAGACTGGGCTCTGCAGCCTTACAGGTTTTTAGGCTCATCCATAGCTTCAGGAAACTGCTGAGGGAAGGTTTTGGTTGAGGGAGCTGTGCTGGGCCTGGTGGGAACATGCCACCAGGTGGCTCTGAATCCTAGGGATCCAGCCTGTCTCCCTGGAAGGAGGAGGTGGAACCAGTGGCACCCAAGTGACAGCTCTGCACACTAACGCTGCAGTCGTTGGCCCCTTGCGCCCAGCCCACACTTGCTGCCCACCCGCAGCATCCAGGTGGGACGTACATCCAGGGGCCTTGTTGTGCTCGGGCAGGCGGTGAGCGCTCCTGACTGCTGTAAGATGTTGGGAAGCACTTTTCTGGGGCTCTCTCCAGAGCAGTCTAACCTTAAAAAACACACAGAGGAAACACTGACCTAAGTGAAATAACAGGCCTTGGCATTTTCAAAGAAAGTGCTGGCGTTGTCTTTGGGTATTTCCAGTGCTCTTAGCTGTTTGCGAGGTCAAGTCTCCCTTAATTATGTGTTTCTCTTCCTGTTTGCTTGGCACAACGTGTGATGGAAGTGTACGATGTTTCTTGGAAAGGCTGTGAGGATTTCTCTGAAATGTTGAATGGGCAGCAGGAGGTGAGCAGGGGACTCAGGAGATTTATTTCCACTGCAGATGGCACTGACTCTGCTGAGGAATGCTCTGATTTGGAAGGTTTCTGTCCAGACAGCTCCTCGTGATACCTGGGGATCTTGTGACTTGGTAGTGTTGGATTTGCATCTCTGGAGTAAGACACCACAGTACAGGGGAGTCCTTGGGGGCAGACATAGCACAACCTGTCTGATTTCATCCTAAGTCTGTATTGATCTCCCATCAAATGTGATACAGATGAGCCTCCCCTTCTCATAAGCCAGCAGAGTTTTTCCTCCTGTTCCTTGCCTTTCACACACATGTGCCTGAAGCAGTTTTCTGTACCTGCACCAGCTAATCCCAAAGGCATGGAAGGCTCTGCCACCTGTGGGAACTGGCTGGCAGCTCCTGAGATCAGGGCTGGCTCTTCCTCATTTACCACTGCTGAGCACACTGGAGCTGGTGACCATCACCAGGTACCCTCAGCACCACCACACCAGTTGAGAGGGAGGCTGTTACATCAGGCTGCTTTGGATGCAGTTTCTTTGCTGCTGTCCTTCTATATCCTATTAATTTTTTTCATGCTATCCATTAAGTCCCAAAGACAGTTGCGAATCTAAATGAAGATTTTTTTTAT